>VZUI01090791.1:0-42315 GCA_013401135.1 Cettia cetti
TATTCTATTCTATTCTATTCTATTCTATTCTATTCTATTCTATTCTATTCTATTCTATTCTATTCTATTCTATTCTAAAAAAAGAAAAAGAAAAAACCACCAAAAACCAAACCAAGGTGTGCAGATTATGGAATAAATCCATACTCTTTTCTACCATCCATCTATTCCCACTGGAATTGTCCAGTAGCAGTAAAGGGAGAGTAAAAACCTCCGTAAGGAGCTGTGCACATCTCTGATTCTCCCAGCACTACCTCAGCTGGTGGCATTCAAAGGAGATTACAAAACAAAACACAGCTTCCTTCCCAGGTGGGTAAATATTAAAACCACTGCAGAAAGGGGTGAGCAGTACTTCACTGCCCACAGCTAAAGCAGAGATACCCCAATCTCCTCTAGCTCCAGGTGAGTCTTCGTGGCAGAACCAACAAACCCCATCCCACCATGAGGTCACATAGGAATGCATCAAAATGAGTAAATCATGAAGCCTGGTGAATACTTCAGAGGGTGAAAATTTATTTCCCTTTGGCTGATCCTTGCTTTTATGTCATCTTGAAGTGCTTTTTTTCTTCATCCTTTCTTACAGAAGACCACAAGTACCTTTGTCTCCCCTGCAGGGACCTGAACATATTAAAAGGTCACTCCTAGATCAAAATGAATATGCTTTCAAAAAGAAGCATTTCCCTCAGTTCCAAATCATGCCACAGTAAAGCTGTAATAAAAACCATGCACAGTTTACCTGCATGATTTTTATCATTTATCAGTGCATATTGAAAACCAGAGTCATTCTTCTTCCACCAGTCACTTGTTCTTGATAGTTTTACATTCACTGAAGCAGTAATAGTGCCAGAGCTTGCAAGGAAATATTTAAACACTAATTAACTTGTTAATTCTGTGTGTGGGCAGGCCCTTTGTTCCCTCTGGAGCACAAGTGATTTTTGAGATATTTGTTTGGGATTTCAGGGTGTTTGCATATTGTGTATGGCTCCCTGTGTATGTGCTGGTATGTGTGTGGGATGCCTCTGGCTGTATTTGCCTGCAGCTGAGCCTGCACCACATTCCCCTGGAGCAGGCAAGTTTTCCAATATGAAAGTTTAACCCCCCCCCCAGTCCTCTCCTATTTTATTTCAGCCACTGGATAAAAGGCAGCAGATCACATGGTTCTTCCATGGAGCTGTGTAATGGTGGCACAATAAATGCCTTCCCTCTTGGCCATGGGGTGCTTGGGGAGATCAGTTTTCAGCATCTGTCCAACAGCAGTTTAGCCTGGAGCAGTCATGCACTGCAGAGGGTTTCCTGTTCGATTTTTCCAATAAAAGCGTGGTGTTGCTAACACCAATCTGATTTTCTCTGGGAGGTGGTTAAGCATGTGGCTAGAATTTGTATAAACAGTGAATAAATTTGCTTGTGTTTCCATGCTCCCTTCCCATCCTGCTGCCTCTTTGACAGTCCTGGTCTAGTGGAAGGTTCCCCTGCCCATGGCAGGGGGTTGGAACTGGATGATCTTAAAGATCCCTTCCAACCCAAGCTATTTGATGATTCTATAAGTCACCTCTGCTATGGCACATCAGAAATGGCTGGGAGAACAATATTGAGACTCTGTACTGAACCTGCATAGAAAACACATCCAGGCTGTGTATTTCTGTGTGTTGCATGAGAAACCTTGACAGAAAGTAAGTTCTTAATGCAAAGTTCAGCCCTTAAAGCATTAAAAATGTTGGCATTATGAAAAGATTTTAAAATGTTTTGAGCAACTGTGGCAATGGCTGTGTCTCAGTAATCCAGTTTATGATGTGGCCCTTCTTGTCCCAAAGCTGCCTGGACAGAACAGGGGTGAGACATATCTTGTGCACATCCATTTGTAGTGGTTTCTTCTCACCATTAAAGACCAAGGCACTTCCAGGGGGAAAAACAGGCCACGGCTTTTTAGCTAGAAATCAGGGAGAAGCCAGGGACACTCATGCACAGTTCAGGTGGAATTGCTGTCACTGAACTTTAGGTGCAATAGTTTTACTTCTTAGTACTGGAGGAAGGACTTTAGATGCTTTAGGGACAAGAAGGCTTTAGGGACATGGGAGGCACCTGTGGTGCAAAGAGCTGAAGCTGGGAGAGGTAAGTCCCTCCCTTTGGGAATAAACCCTGTTTCCAGCCCCAAGGAATGCTGAGGTAGCACTGAAGGACTTGTTGCTTCACGCCTGCCTGACAAGAGACTGGAGGCACATGAAAATAGCTCAGAGCAGCCCAGCTGCTGTTATCTCCTTCTAGTATCCCCCAGAGCAAGAGTGAGGTGCTGCACGCAGCCACCCGCTCTGCTCCTGCAGCCTCCCACAGACACTCACCCAGATGTTTCAGTGTACAGATGTGCCCTTTGCAGGGGAGAAAACACCCACCCAACCCACCCATGACTTTTAAATCAGTTTTTCCTTTGATTTACTTTCTTCTGTGAGATTTGTCATAACATTTCCAAAAGAACCACAAATGTAACATGGGTAAAGCTGAGCATTAACCTTAAATGTTTTCTCTCCTTGTTACATTACCCTTAATAGTGCCCAGGTATGCTCCCTGTCTGCTGAGAGCAGGAATTACCCAGTAAATGTCAGCAGAAGCCAATGTTTAGGCTTTTATTATCCCTTGATAAACCCATGTAAACCCCATTAAGTCTAAGAGGAGTTTCTATGTGTGTATCAGGGGAAAAGGGACCATTTGCTCTCGAGTGCATGTAACTAATTAAAAATTTAAGAGCATATAGTACATAATTGTATTAGACTGTAGGTTAATGCTCCTGAATGAAAAAGGCAGATGAACTGAAATGCTTGTACAGAATGAGAATCCCTGGCTGCCTCTGTGCAGTCAGCCCATGTGCTCCCTGTCAATGGCCCCAGTATTCCCTGCTCAGGCTGACTCTGGGGTTGGGGGCTGATGGAAATGGGCAAATTCCTGGCTATGACCTTGGTCAGGATCTCCTGGGCAGGAAACAATGCAGGGAAAGACAGAATAAGCCTTGGCACCTCTGAGCTGTTTCACATCCTCTGCTGAGCTGGTTTGTGGTGTGGTTTTACTGTCAAGGGCAAGCAGCACCAATGTCCTACTCCCACCTTTCACCACAAAACAGCTTCTCACAGGCATTGGAGAAGCTCAGGTTTAAGGCAGGCTGCTCTCCTGGGAAGATCCCAGTGGCAGCAGAGCCTGAATTCCTGTTGATATCAGCCTTCAGAGCAGTTCCAGAAGTGTGTGCCTGCAGGAAGGGTGTCACCTCCCTACAAGCACAAAGCCATCAGCCACTAGAATGGTCCAGACAGGATGCTCATGGAGGGCTAACCTGGAGTAGAAAACACAAATCTATTCATTCTGCTTCCTATATAATTGTGTTTCAATACCCAAGACTGGTGTGGAGCTGTGTTAGTTAATATAACTGTTAAGTAGCCAGTGATCTTTGATAAAGACACAGATAATTGAAATTACACAAAACTGTGTCTGTCCCTGCCCAAACAAAGGCATGTGTAGGACACATGGATGGAAAACAGCTTCCATGGAGCTGAAAACGAAGTCCCAGCCTCTGGCACAAAGATGGTAAACACAGTCCCAAGGAAAAGGACCATGAATTTATTTTTTTTATTAATTCTTTTCCCGATCAAGGAAAAGAAACCTCTTAAGTTTTTGTAAATAACGAGAATGGGACCAAAGAAATACCCAGCTCTGCTACAGGTTTGACATCTACCTAGGAAAAACTCATAGGGAATTAAAACCTTGTATTTCAGTTAATGTACATTTCTGACAATCATTACATTTTATGGTAAAATCCATGGGCAAGTGCACAGTCACATTATTTAATGTGACTATCAGTTTATTCTCATTTTCTTACAATCCTTCTATGGTTTCAGAAAGTCCTAGCATCGAAAAACCCAACCTTTAAAGTTTCTGTCATGTGATTTACACCCCTACAGCCACGGCTGGTTTGAATTTCACATCCATTCTGGAAGTGAAAGTTGAACTGATCATTTTTTATTTTTCTTTTATGATAAAAGAGCAGCCACTGAATTAATAGCAGGTCAGTATGAGATATATTAGAGCATGGTTTGGCATTTCTGCTGAGAATCTCCTGTCATCTCCACCACCACCCACAGACGCCATAGCAACCACACTGCGGAGGGGCTCAAGCACACACACTCGAACGTGCTGCTACATGAATGCACTTCTTGTTTTGCCATTGTGATGCTGAATTCATTTCAGCTGCAGTTGCTCCTCCCTGGAAAGCTTCGTTTTCCCACTGAAGAGAAAATAAACAAACAGCTCCAATTTTGCCCTTTTGGAATGTAGCAGTTGTGTAGGATTCAGCTGAGCAGGCAACTAAGGAAAAAGTCCTCGAATTATATCTTGCACTTGCACAGAAGTTTTTAGCAGCACCATAAGAAAATTGTCTTTATGGTCAGCACAAGATTTAACTAGAAGAAGCAATGATTTCTTGAGAAGTTACTACAGAACAATACTTGTTTATTCACCAGTGTTTGAATATTTAAGTAGTTCATGCAATTATTGTTAAGTATAAGAGCCTGAATTTCAGCAGTGCTGCCTAAAGCTTGTGCAAGTCAGTAATTTGCTGCAATTAAAAATATGCAGCTTGCAAAATACAGGAACACTGTTTTTAGCACATTCTTATAATGTGTTAAAGACACTTTTAAAGTGTGCTAAAGCATCCAGCTTGTTCTCCAGCACGTACTTTCTTCACAGTTTGTTCTCCTATGAAAAGCTACCTCCAACGGTGTGGGCTTTTCTCAGCTACTGTCGTAATCCCACTCTGTTACACCCACTTCCAACTTCGCCATAACCCTGTGTATCACTTCCAGGCATTAATTAATTACGCCAATCCTTGCAGGGTTCATTAGTCAGATACTTCACTTAAACACTGCCTTACATATTGTCCGAGGACAGCCCTAAACCCAAGAACAAATTGTTCCTGTTACATATTCACCGCTTTTGTTTTTTTCCTCTCATTGTGCTTCCAGCCATCTCCCAGTAGAGCTGAGAAGAAAACCCCCACACAAAGGGAGGGACTGCTCTGCAGGCAGGATCTGCAGCCAGATGGAGTCATCCTGATGTGAACCACCCGTCTGACCTTTGTGTAACTGTCGTGTTTGGCTACTGGCCTTTGGAGTGATGGGATAAGAGGTCTCCAAAAGGGGCAGGTAGGACAAGGGAGATAAATGCTGCTGAGATGTGGGCTCAGTAAATAAATTATTTTTAATGTCTTTCTCATGAACAGCATTCCAAAGTGTTGCTGCTCTCCAGCCTTTTCCCTTTTCTCTTGCTCAAGATGGTAAGTGCATAATCCTAGATTTTGGGAGAAAAGGCACAGCAGTTCTCTGCCTGAGCCTGTGATCTCTGTCTTCTGGTTTAGCTTCTCTCTTGAGAGATCAGATGAAAGCTTTGGGAATGCTTGTCCTGAGACAAGGCTGTGCCACCAGATTCACATCTCTCAAACAATGCAACATTTCTTTGGCACCAGGATCAGAACAGAGACAAAAACCACAGAAGAAAAACAGAGCTGGGGGATCCCGGCCCAAATTCTTTGGCCACATTCATGCTGAAAATCTGGTGTGCAACAGGCTCCTGGTCCCTGGCTGAACCGGCTGGGGGATCTGTCAGAGTGTGCCCTAGCTCTGGCTGGAGAATGCACCTGGACTCCTCTTTGAGAGAAAGGTCAATGTGTCCCCCTGCTAAGGTGGCAGGACATGGCCAAGGGGTGCACCTGGTGTGGGAGCTCAAAGCAAGGCTGGTGGCATGGATCATTCCTGTTAGTGGGACTAAAGACAACTGATACTGAATTTCTCCCTGGAGGTTCTTGGATCAGTGTCCAGCACCCTTTAGCTTTCTTTTGACGAGATAAATGGATCAGGATCCTTAAATCTCTCCCTGCAAGTCATCTTTCATAGACTTGTGTACATTCTTGTGCCTCTTTCTCGAATTTTCTTCAGCTTTTCAGCCTCCCACTTGCTTTGTGAATGCAAGAGCAGGGCACAATGGGTTGGCAGCAGTTTTAGGAGACGGGGAATACCCAGACAACATTATCACCCTCTTCTCCCTGGATTTCCTCTGCTTATACATACAAAGATTAGGTCAGTTCATGGACAGCTGATTACTCACCATGACTTGCAACCCTTTTTTGGTCATGGCTTTCCAGTGTGGAACCTCTGCAGCCCCTGTCAGTCAAATATCTTCTTTCTCCAGTGTTGTGACTTACCTTGGTTGTGCTTGATTACCTTCAGATTGCCAATTACCCGTTGGTATCAGTGACCTGGGTTCCTTCTTTTGACCATTTTCCATGCCATTTTAATCTGAAAAAATTTTTGATAATGATTTAAAGGGGTTTTTTTTCTAAGTTGTTGATAAAATACAATAGTGTAGAGCCAAGAAGTAGTCCCTATGGGATCTGTCCAAACACACACCCACTCTAAGAAAATTTCTCTGGTTGTAATAATATTTAAGACCTGAAGTTAGCCAATTCTTAATCCATTTAATGTGTTTCACAGTGGTTTTGTATTGTTTTAGTTACTTCATCAGCATTCTGTACTGTTACAAGACAAATTTCTTACAGAAGCCCAACATCAGTTCCCTCATCAGTCAGACTTAAAATCTAACACAAGACTCCCCTGAGCTGCATTAAAACTGGAGTAATGGGAGATATGGTGTTAAAATGCCACCTTTGTGTATCAGCAGCAAGGTGGGAACACCAGCACAGTGTTATAAAAGTTATCTTTGCCCCCACAGCTTTGCTCTTGGCAAGGTGAAAAGCTGCTGCAGATGGTGCTAGTGTTTCAGGCTCTCCCTTCAGAAGCCGGTTACATGATCCACTGAGCAATGTCCTGGGAGAGAGGCTGATTTTCCAGGGCTAATGCCACCCCTTTGTAACCAGAGAGCCTCTTGTATGTAATTCCATAAATGATTTGTAAGCTGAAGGTGTTGAAAAAAAAAAAAATTCTGGCATGTTGTAGGTAACCTCAGTCTTCCATTCAGATATCAACAAAGTGCAGCACCTCAGTGACTTCTCCAGCACTTTGAGGGCAACATGGGTGGAATAAAACTTTGAGCCAGGATGTTTGTCCTCTTCCCCCAGGGTGTTTGGTGTGATTTTTATCAGGGAATTACATTAATCAGATTGTCTTTCCTTTCTCCAACTGTAGCAGCATCTCACATGATATGTTCCTAATGTATTTGCCCTAATAGAGAAGGAAGGAATAGGGTTTAGGTCATGGTACATATTTTAGTGACCTGTAAGTGGTATGGTCAGCACAAATTTATTCATTTCCTTGGGTGCAAAGAGAGTAATTTAACAATTGTCCTTTTCAAAGACACCTTTTGAACCCAGAGAAAGGACCTGTGGAACTTGCTCATCTGCTGCAGGAACGAATTTGCAGCAGCCTTGATTGTCTCGACTTCACACAAAGGTAGACAATGAACAAATTATATATACACAAAAATTAAAATTAAACAATTGTTATCTGGACTTAGATTTGAGAATGAACAGGATGCTAATGAGATAATATCTAGACATCACATGGTCTCACTTCTTGGCACAAGAATGTGTAATCATGTCTTCTACACTGTACTACACTGAGGACAGACTCTAGAGGTACCTTTTCAGTATTCCACAGCTATTTATTTTTATACATTTATTAAGATTAGACAATTTATAATTTCAATATTTCTTAGTGCACCTAAATTCTGATTTCATGCTTGTATATGACCTAAAGTTCCAAAGACCATGAGAAAACAGGAAACACTGGCACAGGGAGCTTAACTCAGCAAGGGCAAGGCTGTTCCACTGGGAACTGGATCTGCTGCCTGAAAATGACTCGTTTGTGGTGAAGCCCAATAACACTTTCAGGTTCAGTTTGATTCCAAAGCAGGGATTTTTCAGCAGCAGCAGCCAGAATAGAAACCATTACAGGGACAAAATAGGAAGGCAGCATCTCTGCAGCCAGGCTTTGACTCATGCTAGTATGCAATTAGGGGAGTGTGACTGCAGGACCATGTGTCTGACCACATGCAAATCTCATTCCAACCACAGCAGCCACCCAACACAAGGTGGGGAGTGGATGATCTGAGTTCTTATCACCCCTCAAACTCTTTGGGGAGGAGTTCATTCATATAAATAACAGAAAAGGAAGGTCAGCTCAGAAGGGATGAGCAGGCGGGTCTGTTGGCAGATGGAGCAAATCCTCTCCTGATGATCTTGCTACACCTGTAGGTCCCGGTGGTGTTCCAAGGGTCCAGCCCTGCTGAGAGCAGGAATCATGAGGCAGAGCTGCATTTTTTTCTCATCCCCTGATCTCCAGAAGAGATTGAAAAAATTGTTCCTGCTGGAAATCATTAATCACTCTGAAACTAAACCTGGCCTTGCAGAACTAACTGTGCAGTCAGAGCACTGGGAAAACTAGGAGGGGGAAGAAAGTGGTCAGATGGTTTCTAGATGTCTCAAATTTGGGGGTTCCCATATTTCATTTCTGTGCTTATTTTGTAGTCTCACAAACTGCACTCTTGAGAATCATTTATTTTTCCATGACCTGCATTTTTCTTTGGACAGTTACATACAAATATTTAAATTTATTATTCCCCATTCACTTCTGAGTGGGGAATAATAAAGAAATAATAATGGTGTTCTGCTACTCCCTCATCTATCTGTTGATTCAGTCTGCTCCAACTGAGAATGAATGAACCTGTGTTGTGCTACCTAAAACAGGAGGGGAAATCCCAGTTGCAAAGCCTCTGTGTTCACCACCAGCTCTGAAGCCTCTTGATCTTCACTGGGACAGGCAGGGAGCTTCTAGAAAGCAGAAAGTCCAAATATAAACTGGTGGATGCAAACTAAAGGATACCAGTTGGATGCTGAAGTTTCTTTCTGCATCACTGACATTTTACAAACTTTCTATCCTATGATCCCTCTGTAAAAATGTCACTCAATAGGAGCATGAGGTTCCATTTGCTGGTCCCTCTCCAGGCTCCTGAAGACAGATGGATAAACACATGGGTGGTCAGTGATGCACATTTCAGTCCCACATTTGCTGTCAGAGGGAAGGTGCTGGATCTTCAGGACACAGGCAGCTTGAAGCTCCTTACCCACCCTTGGGGTATACTCTTCACTTCCATGTTCAGGTTCAGGCTCTTTCTCAGGTTTCTAAAGGCGTAACAGCAAGTTGGGCAGCTGAATTTTCCTGACACACTCTCAGCTAAAACTCCTGAGTCATCTTTTTTAAGATTCCTTCAGCTGTCATTTTTACACATCTTCTATGCAGCTTTTTAGTTTCTCCTTTGGGTCTTTGCACTGGTGTAGAGTTGCAGCAACCAGCAGTCATTTGTGGCTGGCATAAGTATGTGTGAGGGAAATGGAGAGGAACATTTGTTTGGAGAGGAAATAAAGGTGAACAATCACATGGACCTTACAGACATGTTGAAACACAATAAAACACAGATGGTTTCAACTTTGGCACTGAGGGAGTGACATTGTTTAAACACAGGCATTTAAAGACCGTACAGATAATTTGCAGAGAGGAGAAAGATGATGCTGTAGTCTACTTTGCAGCTTGGACTTACCTCCAGTCTAGCAACAGTCCTGTGTGTAGGACTGCCTTGCTCTTTGCTATCTAGCAGGTGGCTGTCTCACTGTACTGGGCTGGCTGTGGGATTTTCCCAGCTGAAACTTTGAAGTTGGCTGTTTCACCCATTCTGTGACGTGGCAATGTATGTTTATAATTTGTGAAGCACCTCAGGGTGAAAGGCCTTCTGTAAATGCTGTTATTCATCAAGGAATAATCAGGTCTGTCCTTTAACTGTGAGCTGGAATCATTCCCAAACCCCACCACCACATTCAGCTGATTATTGTTTTTATTAGAGCGGCGCCTAAGGATGAAATGGGGTGGGGGTGCCTTGTACTGAATGCTGTGTGAATATAAATGTCATCTTCTCACTGACAAGAGAGGAAAAGGCTGTGGGAAGGGAAGTGTTTTATGTGCTGTGTCAGACAGTCTTTCTTTCCCAGCTCAGCAAGGACAATCAGAGGCCAGGTCTCTACATTTTTCCTCAGATCTAACCTAAAAGTGAGGCCTACAATGAGAACAGCTCCATCTGAGCAGCTGGACTCCCCTTTTCACTGATGATGGCAAAGTTTCATCCCAGGGGCAGTTCACCCAAGCAGGCTGAGTGCCAAATTTAAGCTGAGATGAACCACATCCTTCCTGAACCTGCTTCTCTTCCATGATTAAGTCATAAACCAAATCCAGATGTAGACATGTATAGGAGAGTTGCAGGCTGGGATGAGAGGAGCACCCAGAGACTGGGTAGTCCCTGTGGAAAACCCCACAATACCATTCTGTATAAACAGAAAGGTCCCTTAAGATATGTTGACTCAGCCTTGGGGCTGAGCCATACACCAATCTCCAGTTCCATCCCCCTTTCATTTGCTTTACAGGAGATAAAGCAATCAAAGAAGATCTGAACCCTCCCAGTAAGAAGGAGCAGTGTAATGGTGGGAGTATGTACATCCAACCAGAGCAGGACAAGTAGAAATACTGCAGTGAATTAGATGCTGTGTGTCTGACAAGAGACTAGTCAAAGCTGCAACAAACCTCCATTTATCCCCATGGGAATGTAGCATGTCTTATAGGATGCCAAGGACAGTATTCATGTTAAAAACAAACAAAAAAAGGTCTTCTGTGTGAATTAGTACTAAGTGTTAGTGCCTCGCAGAGGGATTTGGACTTTCTTAGGTTTTTTGGGCTGCAGCTCTCTTACAGCAATTAGTAGCCTTGCTAAAAGTGCACCTGCTTAAAGCTGTGATGAATCATTATGGGTTTAATTCCATGATTAGCTAAAATGCAGCTTCCGGAGACAGCACTTTGGGGCTGGAACTTGTGCATGTACAGAAGTGCCTGTGGCTTCCCTGCTTCCTGGCTCCTACTGATTTAGAAAGGTTCCAGCAGAGCCTCTCCTCCTTTTGGCATTTTAACATCCATTTTTGGCAGGGCTCCACCATATCAGCAGTGTATAAAAATACAGAATAAAACAAACATAACAGAAGGAAGTAATTGTGAACAGCACACAAGGCCCTCCTGATGAAAACACTGGGCCAGCTTATTTAAAGATTTCACCTCCAATCCTCTTACCTGTTTCTGCTGCCCATTCATTTGGGTTTCATTATGTCCAAGCCTCTCCACTAAGTTGAGACCAATTTCTTTTGAGATGGGCCCAGGTTCTTGGGAGCTGGTTGGAAAAAGGGATGTTTAGTTATGAGGAAGAAATTCTTTACTCAGAGGGAGATGAAACACAGGGAAATGTTTCCCAGAGACGTGGTGTATCCCTCTTCCATGGAAACACTCAAGGCTGGGTTGGATGGGGCTCTAAAGAACCTGATCTAGCTGAGGTCCCTGCTCATTGCAGGTAGATCGGACTGGATGAATTTCCAACCCAAACAGTTTTATGATTCCATGAATTGCAGTAACATTTTCCAGAATCACAGAATGAACAGAATGGAAAATAATAGGTTGGAAAAGACCTTTGAGATCGTCAAGTCCAACCTATGACTGGACACCTCCTCATCAACTAAACAATGGCACTGGGTTCCACATCCAGTCTTTTTTTAAACACATGCAGGGATGGTGACTCCGCCACCTCCTCGGGCAGATGATTCCAGTGCCCAGTCGGTCTTTCTGTAAAGAATTTTTTCCCTGATGTCTAACTCCTGCTGGTCTGGTTGAGCATTTCAAAGATGCTTTGCTCTGCCAAGAGAGAACTACTCCCCACAGGGAGAGGGATACCAGAGTCTGGTGTAGTGCTTGTTTGAACTGGTCCCATTCCCTTCTTGCTGTAGTTATGAAGAGTGTTTTCAGAAACTTTGAGGAAGTATTGGTTATTTTAGGAATGGCTCCCTCCTATGCCTGGAGCAGTTACTGGCCTGTTTACATGTCCTTGGACCAAAAAGCTGCCATTGATAAGGTGGTGTTCAATACCACCTTGTGTGTTTTTCTGCCCCAAATCCCATGGATCTGCCAGGACTCAGCTTTGTGAGCAAAACCACTGCAGATGCACTGCACCAGGTGTATCACCCAGCACAGACTTGTCCTGCTGCCCATGAGCTTTGCAGCACTAAAATTTGTCACATCAGTACCAAGTTGCATTGCCTTATTTTTCCATTGTAGTAATTTATTCTTTGGACTTTGTGCTGATATTTAAAACACCCAACAACCAAATGTAAACTCACGCTCTGACTCAATCGTGGTGTACTTTAAAAGACACAGCCTATAAACATCCTTTCCTGCTGAGGCCCCAACAAAGGCAAAGGGTTTTCCTCTGAGCAGGATGCTCAGGTTGGCTCTGAATGTCTTCAGATGCTGTAAAGTCTCCTGCAGCTCTCTACTTCTATCCTATTTCTTCTATGAATTTTATTTATTACTCCCCAGATGTCTGACTGACAAAGTTTAATAGCACTCCTCAATCATGCTGCCTGGTGCAGCAGGGCAGAGGCAGTGGTTTGCCTAAAAGCAACTCCCAAAATGCCACTGGCAGATTTGTTTTATCCATCGAGGCAATTCATATGCCCAAGCAAATTGTTTAATTTCTGCTGGCTATATGAACGCTTTGCTCCTTCAATCTTCATGTTTCTGACAATGACAGGAATTGCAAATGTTTATTCATTAAAAGAAATTGAAGATAATTGTTAAAATGGAGTGAGAGGAGGCTGATTTGTATGACTGGAGCATTAAAACTGCTGACTACAACCTGTGCATGAACAAGAGTGAGTGCCCAAGAGAAAAGGTGGAAAGAGAAAGGAAAAGAGACCATGACCCATTTAGTGTTAAATGCAGAGATATTAAAGCTGTAACTATCAAAGTCGGGGGGGGGGAATATAGTGAGAGGTGAGTGTTGCTGCCTGTAAAGGGGATTACAGACCATGGGTTCACATTAAGAGGTGAGCTGCTCCTGGAGCTTTTATCCATAATAAATGGAAAGAAATACCAGGTAATGGGAGATTTCAATCATAAAGATGTATGCTGGAAGTCTCATATAACCAGAAATAAATCTCTTTGAAGTTCCTCAAATGATGTGTGATCATTTTCTAGCCCAGGAGATATTGCACCCAACACGAGATAACAGTATTTCAGATTCCATTCTGACAGATTGGTTGGAAGCTGACGGTATCTGAGGAACATATGGCTGGGACTCCGTTTCAATAGAGGCAGAGGATGGACTGGCACAGTAATGAATATATTGGGTAGCTCCAAAGGGATAATTTCCTAGGATTGAAGCAGCATAAAGAGAATGAAAGTTGGGTTTTCTATAAGAGGATTTTACCAGCTGACCTGCTACCTTGATTTCACAGTGATGTGAGAGGGCAATTTTGATTAAAATCCCATCCTGCTAAAAAGGCAAGATGTCACTCAGTGTGAGATAAATGACTTAATAAACTGATTTGGACAAATAAAATCTACATTAAAGCAGACTGGTGCAAAGCTACGCTATCCCCACACTGCCAGGGAAAGCTGGGGGGCAGTTCAGGGGGAATTTTGGCCTTTGATGGCTGAAATGCTGCATCCCATTTGTATGTTCAGGTTTAGAAAAGGTCGAAGACTGGGATGAGCTAACGTTGGGGGAAGGGAGAAGTCGGAGACAACCCCAAGGACCACCAGAAATGCTTTGTGTAGGAGCTTTGAGTGGTTAGTTTATCCAAAAGAAGCCAAGGGGTGACATCCCATCTGTGCCTGTGTGCTTTGTGGGAAAGCACCAGGTAACCAGGTTGGGAACAGGGCTAGAGGAGGAGATTGTGCTGTGCACTCTTGGAATTGAGCTGGTGGTTCTTCCTGCCTTTAAGAAATCTCTGAACTGGTGAGATCCTGGTAAGAACACTGCTGATATTTGATTATACAAAGTTTATTCAGTGTTCCACGCCGTCTCCTGGAATGATGCAGTGTTGTCTGCCACAGGGAGCACACTCAGCAGGCTGGTGAGTGAGGCTGGTTCCAGCAAGATACACTTGAGGAACAGGCTCTCTGCCTTTGAAAGAAGCTTTATGAACTGTCAAACCCCATGTTAGAGCCAGTAGATGGGAATTTTGGGTGCTGGAGTCCTGGCATGTTACTAGGAGAGTGGGAAAAATGTTCAAGTTCAGAAATACTGTGGAATGGCAAAATATTGTGGAAAAGGCTGGAGGTTTTATGTAAAGCTGCCTTTAGCTATGCCACAGCATTCACCTCAGGGGACCTGTATCCTCATCTCAGCTCTGCTGAAAGTCAACAGGCAAGTTGACTTCCCATGTGTTCATTGCCTGGCTGTAACACAGTTTTTTAAAGAGCAAGTTGGCATCTCCTGTGCAGAATGGCTCTTTAAGTGCTTGCTGTTGTGGTTACATTATGATTCCAAAGCAGGAGAAAGTTTCTTTCCCTTTGCACCAATAATTGAGTTTAATCTAGAATGAGACACTTATGGGCTCTGGAAAGGCAGAAGGAGTGATGTCTAAACTGGCCTGAAATTCAGCAAACAGCTTGTAGCATCTCCATGAGCCTCTGAGTACTTCTGTCTTAAAATCACGAAGAAATGAAAGAGAGAAATCTGTGAAGTTTTTGCAAGGGGTCAGATAACTTTATTTTTTAGAATTTCTCTGGTAAACAAAGCTTTCTTATCTTTTTTTCCCCAAATTACAGCCCTTTGCTTGAACTCACATATAAATATGGGATAATCAGTGTATTATTACAGTGCTTTCCCAGGGAAAGGAGGGATAAAAAGACATTTAGGCTCTCTCTGGCATTTCAGAAGGGCTATTTCCCAGTGGGTCAATAGGTCTGTTTTAGAAAACTGGAAGAAAGAGCCTTGACCTTGCTGAAACTCAGCCATTTGCAGAGCTCAGTTCCTACAGGTATAGAATTCAGACCTGCAGCAAGACCTTGTGTGCTCACAAATCCCTCATGGTCCTCATGCAAAAGAGTTACTCCTCATGCAGTGCTGAGGGGCACTGAAATGCTTCTTCCCAGCCATTCTGCCCTGGATTTGAGAGAGGACAGAGCCCCAAAAGACTGAAAACATCACAAAGTCCAGCATGGAGAAAACTTGGTCAAAAAGTTCAGCTGTGTGTGTGAGATTTAATTCATTTTAACTGCCAGACATGGACAAACTCACTCACTGTGGCCTTACACCACTTGTTTTATTTCTAACACGAGAAGGGCATGGGGGCTCTTTGTCTGTAGTAAATGTTATGAAAGTTGAAAGAAAAAGCAGAAGAATAAACCCCTCCAGCTCCCCATGGCTAATCAGGTATTCACCTTGAATGAGTACTAATGAAAGCACCACATCAAAGGGGAAGCTGGCTCCAGTTGAGAAGGTTATTAAAAAGCTTAGGAGTAACAGACCAGCAGAAGTGACTGCATTTCACATTCTGTTCTGAAGAGAGAAATGTCTGCTCAGCTGTCACCTGCTTTGGGGCTGTCACCATCAAAAAGAGGCATTGGGGGACTTGTCCTTGCAGACAGGGGTGGGGTTCCTTTGCTCAGGGACTCAGTTTTTCTCTTGCATTCTTCACATAGACATTACCAGAAGGTAACAAACCCACCGGTGCTGACTTGTGATGCATGGGTGATAGCGAATTCCTTTCTGTCACAGCAGTAAAAATATGTTAAATATACTGAAGAAAAGAACCAAAATGTCCCACTTGCAAACACAGTGGATGAAAAATAAACATGATTTTGTGATTGCAGTTTACTGGGAATGGGATACTTCCAGTATGGCCTCCAGCTGTGCACAGATGTAAGAGGTGAAGAGGAAGTCCCAAGCTGGGATGGAGCCACTCCAGTGCTTGTAGGTTACTTCTGCTGCCATAAAATGCATATTTATGTCAAATAGTGCTGCAGGTGAAAAGCTCTTCCTCTTTGCTCGGGGCAAAGACAGGGCCTCTCCACATCCCTCTATCATGAGCTGCAGGATCATGCTCCAGACATGCTCTTTTTAAGTCAAGAGCACTGAGATTTCTTGGTGTATGAGCTTGAAGGAATCTCTATTTCTACCATCACTGGGGAATTTCCTACTGAACTTCAATAGCATAAATGCATACCTACAGGCTTGTACACTGGGGTAAAAATTCTTCTCACATTAAAGGCTTAAAATCCTTAATTTTTCAACCATTTTGGACTTCTGTCATGAGGCCCTTTGAGCACAAGCTGAAAGCATCAAGGGTTTTATCTACAAATAATGGCACAGCCACCCCTAGCTAAGTGATGCCTAATGTTGGGCCATCCCTTTAGTCAAAAACTCCCCTGTAGGGCATCAACATCCAGATTTCAGAGTAAGCTGATGCCAGCTGAAGCCATGAGAATCTGTTCTGTTGCACACCTAAATCCCATGATCTTTGAAAATGACAGAGCTGTCTTTAACTCCTGCTGAATTCCCACTATGGAAGATTCCAGGGCTGAAATTATTGTCCTGAAAATGTAAGGTCCCTCCCAAGTTACAAGGCAGAAGGAAATGTGTCTGCTTTTGGTGGCTGTTTTGGGGATTTTGCTCACTACTATTTTATGAAAATGTCTGCACCAGTGAAATTGAGGCAGGAAGGCTCCAGAGGAGCAAGAGAAGGCACCTGGCACGACCATTTGGATGGTAGAGACAAAGTTTCCAACAAAAAAAAGGCATTTTGGCCCTGAGTGACAGGGAGAAAGTAAAAATAGAAAGAGCAATGACAGCCTCTGCCATTTGTGTCTTGCCTTGCCAGGGAAATAGGAGTTTAACTACACAAATACACTGAAATATGCCAATTTTACCTGGCTCTGTCATCAATTTCTTTTTCATCCGGAGTTTCAGTAACCACATGGATGGTATGAACTGAGCATTAGCTCACTTTAGTCTCCCCACAGTGTTGTGGTTTACGTGGTTCACTGATTTTCCGGAGTCTGGCTGAGGTGCAGATATGTTGATGCTCTGACTGGGAAAAAAAGAGGCCAATGTGCTTCTAAGTAGTTAATGTATTTATCCACTCAGTATCCAGTGAGGTAGACAAATGGGTTTTCCATGTTAAAGAGGGGCATAGAGTCCAAAGGGGGAAAAAAAGTGCTATTAAGTGTTCCAGAGCTGCACACAAAATATATTTTTGTGCATTTCTGTATGTGTGTATTTTCCTAAATGGGTGGATTTGGCTCAGAGAATGTTAAAAAATCCCAACAGAACCAAGAAGTCTAAACTGCGGCTTAAAAATTACTTTTACAGAGGAGTCAAATTAGAGCGATGGAGGGAGTCCCTCAGCCCAGGCTGACCTTGGTGGAAGTGCCCTCTCTGCAGTGACCTCTCAGCAGCACAAGGGGCTACCCCACAGGTCTGAGAGCACTGCAAACCCCACCTTGCAGGAGACCTTGGAATTCCTGCCTTGGAATTCCCACCCTGGGGCTTGGTGAAGCAGCTCCCTGTGAAGTCTCACCCAGGAAAGCAGAACCAGCACAGCCCATCCCACTGATCTCACCGGGGGTTAAGGGAGGAGCCCTGACCTCGAGCATCCTTTCCTTAGCTGTGTGAGCTGCCTTTGTTTGAGAGCTTCATTGTTCATGTCCTGGAGAAGAATAGGCTGTCCCCAGGAGCAAATTGCAAGAAGAAAATTGTCACACATGCAAAAACTGTCCTCATGTCCTGTTTCCAATAGAAATGGATTTTTTTTTTTTTTGAGTGCCTGGTTTCAATAAAAAACCCCAAAAAGAAAGAATTGAAGGAGACAATGTTTTTCATGGAGTGCCAGCAAATAATTGCAAAAAGTTGCTTGTTTGTAAAGAGTTGCATGAGCAGGGACAACGCAGGGTGCTCAGGGCTGTGAAGACCTGGCAGATCCTGCAGCAGTTCTGGATTATTCTTCTCCTTGGAAATGCCCTGGCCTGAGCGTCTTTTCTTCATCTTCCAAAGCTTCCCCTGATGCTAGCTCTACCAAGGACTAGAATGGAAGCATCAGCATTTGCTCAGCTGACCAAAGGAGTGTAAAGCCACAGTGGTATTTCTGTATGAAGATATTGATCCTGCCACTCGACAGACATCACACAGGCACTGAGGCTGGTGCTGATTCTCTTTGGCCACTGCAAGGTGACAGTGTGGTCAGAGTGGAATTGCACCAGCAACCCTCCACTTCATCATAGCTGGGCACTCCCTGTCCCCAACAGCCTCAAAATAACCCTGATTCAAAACATTGCCAGAATATTATAGGAAGTCTTGAATTTGTGACTGTAAAAACCCCAAGCATACAGATCTATGCTATATATAAATCATAGTGGTTTTAGTCCTCATAATTTACCCATTTTTCCAGGGAGTACTGTTTGCTTTGAATTTATCTGTTTTATTTGTACAAAGCTAAAGCCATCTGGGTTTTGTAGTCACCATCACTCAACTAATGAGTCCCTCAAGTTTTTCTGCCTTGCAACCAAGTAGTATGTCCTGCTAAATTCCATTTACATGTCTATTCATGCCACAGAAAGTATCACACCTGCATGTGGAGTGTGTTCATTGCAGGGTTAAGGAGCTTAGAGTCAAGAAACGTAGGATTTTTTTTGAGTTTCAAATGTCACTCTTATTTGGAGCTTTTAGCCCAGACTTTACAAACTGTTGACAATATGCTGACACCAGAAGAATTAGTGGGGGCATTTTTTGCTGCTGAAACTCTTGTGGCAGGTTCACAGTCCCTATGGGCTCCTCTCAAGGCTCAGCAGGTCCCGTGACAATAACAGTGCCAGGACAAGGCAGGATGCTGTACCCTACAGGTACAGGATGCTCTTCCTCCATATAAACACATGAAAAGACTTTGGAGAAAATTTCTATGAAATCTCTCTGTTTCATCCTAGAGCAGCTGGTTTGGCTTTTTGTGCTGTTCTGCCAGTTTGCTATAGAGACATTGATGCTGAGTGACAATCTGAGCATCTTCTTCATTATAATCCTAGATGAATATAGTTTCTTCTCTGCAGGATCAACTGAGAAGCTCCTGTGGGCAATGTCAGGAGAGCCTGCAAATACCTCAGGCATTTTGAGCAGTTTGGGGCCAGATGGGGCAATTCAATCTCCCAGTGCCAGTGTGGTTCTTGTCCCTCTGAGTTCAAAAAAGTTTTGTTGAAAGTTCTAGAAAAACTTTGCAGAAGCAGAAGAACAGACAGTGGAGGAATTGCTGCTGGAGGTCTGCAAAACTATAGTTCCCAATAGGGTGGGGAATTGCAACAAAACACACCAAAGTCAGCTGTTTTGAGGAATCTATAGCCACAGGTGCTGCTTGGGCTTTCCTACCCTTGAGCCCATCATGATCCACTCTAGGAAAAAACCTCCCACTTTTGTATGTGGAACAACATGGGTGAAACAGGATCAAAACCCCTGCTGCACACCCCAGACCCAGATAAATAGAGATGACAATAACAGTGATAACTAGTGATAAAAACAGTGATAAATAGAAAAGAAACAGATCCATGGGTATGTGGCAACCAGCAGTAGAAGACAACTCTGTGCTTGGCTTTTCCCACCCAGGACACAAAGGAACATGGAGAACCTCAGAGGCAGCATTGCTTCATCTGCTGCTCACAATGGGCAGCCTCGGGGTGTTTTCAACCTCCCTGATCAGGAAGAGGGGGACAGAGTATGGGAGCTTGGGCAGAATATTCAGGATGGCAAATTACTGAGCTTGGAGGCAATCATAAGCCTTTGGGATGGTAAGGCTCTTAAAGGAAGAGAAGAAGACTCACAAGGGAGGTTGTGACTGGCTGGACCTCATCCTGCTATGCTCCCAAAAACCATGACTACAGGGAATGGTGTGGGAAGGTGTCCTGCCCTAATGGCAGAAACAAGACAGCTCTGCCTTGAAATGTCTGGGCAAAGATTAAATGTGCCTTGCTGGAAGAAAAAGTGCTGTGATATTGTGCCAATGGGCTACAGAGCTGTTCATGTCAGGATGAATTCTCTCTGTGAGCGGCACGGGGCCTCGTGCCTGCCAATTACAGAGTTTGGGGAATGCATCCCGCACTCCTCCCTGCTTCCTGCTCCCTGCTCCTGCAGCAATGCAGCTTGGTGGGCCTGGAGTGTGTTCTTCTCTTCCAGAAGCCAGGAACTCATCGCTCCATTTTTTTGTAACATGATTTTTGTAGTTCAAAGCAAACAATGCTTGTTTTAATTAATGAATATATTTCTCTTTTCTTGCTTCTTGGCTTTCTGCCTGGTCCCCTGTTTTCATGCCTTGCGAATAAAATGTTTCATTCAAAACAGAATCCTCTTTGTCCATGTGTGGCTGCTGCTCAGAGAGGTGAAGGAGCTGGGGAGGTGGCAGCAGTTTCAGTTTTGGGGGTGGAGAAGCTGAGAGGGAGAAATGGGCTGGATTTCAGAAGAACTGCAAAGAAAAGACAAGGTTTGTAGCACTCACCGCACTTAACTCTTCCAATTTTCCAAAAGCCATGGCAAATCCTGTTTATGCAAATCCTCACCTTAGCAGCTTTCAAATATTTTTAGAGCCACTGGTGTGAACAGAAGTGGAAATTGGAAGTATATAATACCAGCAAAACTCTATGTACCTGTGGAGTTCACTGCAAAATATGTGAGTAATGATGTGGCACATTTAACTGGTGTTTGGTGACCTCTACCCCCAGCATCAGCTGTTTTTTCACAGCTCTGCTTTAGCTTATCAGCCCTCCTTGATATTGGGCTAAATTCCAAATAAAGCAGGGAAATCAGCTGGCAATTCATTTGATGTGTTACATTTTTTTTTTCTCCACACTTAATTGAGCATTCCACTTCTAGTAATCCTCAGCATTAGATTAAATCTCTATTGATCTCATTTTAATGAGCTCACCACTGTGACCAACAGCTCTTTCTCCCATAGCAGATGGAGATGTGGCCATCTGAACCCGCAGCAGAAATACCTCGTTTCAGAGGGCTGACTCCTTCTCCTCCCCATGACTGTCCTCAGCACCCCATTACCCCACAGTCTGGGCATCCAAAGCCAGCAGACATGTCCTGCCCTTTGCCCTGCACCTTTGTGAGGTTCTTACTGCAGGGAATTGCTGTATAAACACTGCCAACAGCTTCATGCTTAGACATTTCATTGCTGAGCAGGCAGTGTCTATGTCCATCAGAGTGAAGGCAGGTAGCTGAAGGCTCTGTGTGAGCTTTCTCCTGTGCTGCAGGGAAGCCAGGAGTGTTGGAGTGCTTGCAGCTCTGACTGCTTAAGGGGGAATATTGCAAATTCAGGTCTGGGGCAAATCAATCTTATGAGCTACAGAATTGATTTCACTCTTGCATTTAAATTTTCACTTGAGATTAAACTATAAAATGAAGGAAATCTCCCTTTCCTTCCTTATAATGAGAAAAAGAAAGTGATTAACGAGTGTTTAAATCCTAATGACAAACACATCCTAATGACCCAGCACTTTATGATTTGCTGCACCATAGCATTTTGTAGACTTCACGGTTCAAATGATCTTTAGGGTCAGCTAATCACACCTTCTACCCCGCAAAGGTCATGGGCACTTCCTCAATGATTTTTGCATACAGTCCAACAGCTTATACTGGAACTGAAGAGTTTAACCCTTTTTGAAAAATCTTGATGTAAAGACAACATTGGGTGTTCTTAGGGAGGGAGTGGGGAGTAGTGTAGTGTTATGGATGAGACAGTTTAATTGAAGTCTCATTCTTCCATGTTTTCAGAGCTTGACTCATCAAAAATGTCATATACTAAGTAATATATTAAATCAGTATGCCCAGTTTTTGTGGGTTTGTGGCAAATGGCATTGCCCAAGCACAGCTGAGAGGCAGCAGTCAGGGCAGGGACACTGTCTTATGTCTTTTAGCATGAAGCATGCAATGTGAATTTGCCAATGCTGCCCATCATAATTTTCAGGTTTGGTTATTGCTCACTTGCTTTCTTCCTCTTCCTTATCTGCGAGAGACAATATGTCTTGCATCAGCAGATTGTGATTAATAGTCATGATGTGTAATGACATTAATTAGCAATAGCTATTGCTAATGATTAATAACAGCAGCTAAGTGAAACCTTGGCTGCAATGATTTATTTTGGTACTTCTATAGAGCTGTGCATCTGGCAATATTGGGATGCTGCAGCAGCTTCAAGGAGGAATGTCAGTGTGGGGATGTGAAGAGATGAGAGGTGTGTTGAGTGAAGCAACTGTGTGGACTTGTCCCTCCATATTGCTGCACACAATGATCCACTGGGAAATTTGGGTGCTTCAGTGGGAGGGAAGATGGAAGTTTATCATGCAATGTGTTGTGAAGTTTCAGCACAGATCACAGGATCATCAAATACTTTGGGTTGAAAGGGAATTTAAGATCATCTTGTTCCAACCCCACTGCCGGGGGCAGGGACACCTTCCACGATCCCAGGTTGCTCCAAGCCCCATCCAACCTGGCCTTGAACACTCCCAGGGATGGGGCAGCCACAGCTTCTCTGGGCAACTTGTGCCAGTGCCAGTGCCAGTATAGAATTTCTTCCCAACATGTCATCTAAATACCTCCACATTTCGTTTAAAGACCTTCACCATTGTCCTATTGCTATCTGCCTGTGTAAAAAAAAGTCTCTCCCCCTCTTTTTATAAGTTCTCTTTAGGTACTGGAAGTGCTCTAAGGTCTCCCCAGAACCATCTCTCTCCAGGCTGAACAACCCCCTCTCACTCAGCCTGTCTCCAGAGCAGAGAGGCTCCAACCCTCTGATCATTTTTGTGACCCCTCTCTGGACTTGCTCCAACAGAACAGGATCTCCTTTGTTGGGGGACTTCAGAGCTGGATGCAGTGCTCCAAGTGGGGTCTCACAAGGGCAGAGAAGAGGGGAAGAATTACCTCCCACAACCTGCTGGACACCTAGGTCCCCTATTAACCAAGAACTCCAAATGGGGTTGGCCAAAACATAAGTTGTGTTGCACAGATTTTTTTATAGCTCTTTCACAGGGAAATGTTGTTTTAATGCTTTAACTTGTTCTGACATTGGATGGGAAACAAGCCAGAAGCACAAACCAATAATCTCCACCGTTGCTAGGAAAGTCCTAAAAGAAATTCCATCTTGAGCATTCCTGCACTTTGCTGAAACAAATTAGAAATGAGAATTTGCAATAGGGGCCCGTAATTGTTGTCCGCTACCCAGCTGAATGTAACAGAAAGGAAGAGGCCTGTCTTCAGCATGGCCTTAGTGCTGATTCCACCTTCTGGAAGAACTGAACTTGCATTTGGATTAAATACAATTGTTCCTTTTTCCCTCCTGTTTCCTATTAATTATATGCAATTTACTCTGAAAAGATCTGTTACCATGCTAATCTTAGCAATTGCCGTACTGCAGTGAAAACATTTCACAACCCTCTACGTCTGCAAGCGCTTCCAACGATGAAATTTCAAATTAAAAAGCAGCAACAAAAATATCCTGGACCACTTCTACAATTTCCCTTTGTGGCACAAAGGTCTATAAGAGAAACATCTTGCTTTATTTATAGCCACTTCTGCTACTGCTGCGGTTGTTTTTGTGGTCTATTCTTTCTAATTTAAGCTGCAGCGTGAGGCAGTACCCGGTTATTTGATTGTCTTGAATGAGGCATGCAAACGAATGATGCAGGCAATGTAATAATAGCCCGTGTTGGGCAGGGACTTACAGCCTGGGTTGTATAGAAACATCCCACAGGCTTGAAGGAAATGTGGGGCACCAGAGAGCAGCGTGGCATGAAACTTTTCAGTGACAAGCTGGTGGTTGGAATGCAACTCCAGGTAACTGTGATGGAAAGATTATCCCAGTTCTGAGCACTGGGAGATCCTGTGGTGTTTTACACCGTGCAGATGAGAAAATGAGCACAGAAGGAGATGTGATGAGGTGAAACCCCCAGAGAGCACAACTGCTAAACTTGGACAGAATTCTGAGTTTTGAGTCAGAAGTGGCTCCTGCACCACAGGCTGACTTTCTCTGCAGGTTTTGCTGGAGCTCCCAGCCAAGGCTGTGTGAAGGAACCCTGATCTCTTGTGGCCCACATCATAACAATTTTGGGAGCACTGGACTGACAGTGGTCAGGCAACAGCCACCAACAGACTTAGACAAGATGACCTTTCCCTCTGACATCCAAGGAGCAAAGGCCTTAGAGGGCCCTGCACTGGAACCAGTAACTCGCAAACCAGTTTGATCAACTGGTGGACAAACCACTGTCTTTGTAGTGAACTTTGTCAAGTGCTTTGAAGACCCCTATGAGAAAAATCCACTTTTATTGCTATCACAGCTGGTGACAGTCTGTGTCCTGAAAGGTTCAAAGGATCAAGTCAGCAAATTCTTCTTGGTTAAGGCAATGATCCTGGTGGAGTTGCAGTCTAGCCAACCCTGCCTAAGCAGCTACCACATCCTGAAAACTCCTGGACATGATATCATAAAATCATGAAATTGTACAATATCCTGGACTGGAAGGGATCTACAAGGATCATCCAAGTCCTGTTTCTGCACAGAACAACCCCAAAAATCACACCTTGTGCCTGAAAGCATTGTCCAAATACTGCCTGAGCTCTGGCAGACTTGGTGCTGTGGCCACTGCCCTGGAGGACCTGTTCCAGTGGCAGAATCCATCTGACTAAACTTGGATCTATAGGGTGGGTCCTGAGAACTAACCCTGGTCGCTTTTGCAATCAGTAGGGTGAGAGGCACCTGTCAGTTGAACGCAGGGTGTAATTAGTGTCCTGAAGAAGACACCTGCATGGTTTGGGTGAACAACACCCTATACTTAATGTCAATGACTGGACCACTTCTATCTTTGATGAGCACCCAGACCATTAGTTTAGTTTAGTTGTGGATGTCTTGTATGACATTAAGTGCTTCAGCAAAGGTGACAAAAGCTCTGCTGGTTGCCACTGCAGAACATGCAGGTCTCCTGTGTGTTCAGTGTCACACCTGCCAGCCCTGGATAGAGGTCTGGGGTGACACAGAGCAGCCCATGTGGCACTGGGTGTCTGGTAGCCAGATGGCCACTTGGATTCCAGCCCTGCACTTGACAAGCTGCTAAAGTGAGGTGAGATGAATCATATCATGAGTGTCATTGCCTGATCTGAAAAGTCTTCTGCAAAATTCTTCTGAATGTACCTAACCAAAAGCAGAGAGGGCACTTAGGGTGGCAAACCAGCTGAGGATGGCTTTGGTGAACACTGCACTCCTCCCCACAGTGCTGGGGCCCAGAAAGCAGCTTTGAAAGCCACGTTGACAGGAGGAGCCCATTTTGTAGCCCATGTGCTCCCAGAGATGAGGTCTTAGAATCATAAATGGGTTGGAAGGAACATAAATTATGTTTTGGTGCAGCCATGGGTTTTGTGTTTCCTTTTCATTCATTCCACACCAGCAACCCCTGGGCTGGTGTTTGTGGTGTCATGTTGTCTGTACAAAATGCCTTGCTCTCCCCAGGAGCTACAGCATTACAGCATCTCTCACTGGGCTTTTGCTTCTATGGTGGGACCAATTTTGCTGATGGTTTTGTGACACATAAAAATAGGCTGTACCTGGAACAGAGCTACAATCAGAGTGAAAGTTTGTGGGGCTGCAGATTCTCTGACCCTAGATTGGTGGTAAATGAAAACAGGAGACTGTACTGAATTTCCATACCATGATGTGGCTGTTTTACTCACTAAGGTAATTTGAAACCAACTTTCAGATTTATTCCCCTCTGCTCTTGGTGCAGCCTGGTGTGCAATTTTTCAGTGGCAACAACAAGCTAAGTAGAGTCAATGAGGGTTAAAAGGGCTTAAGAAAAAAAAGAGTCATGTTTGGTGAGGTTATTATTATCCCAGATCGATTCCTGCAGGATTTATTGGACAGCTCATGGAATGTTGTACTGATACAACTGAGTGGGCAGCAGGAGGAGATGTTGGGATTGCTCAAATTGACATAGCAGTGAAAGTGTTTGCCAGCCTATGGCATGAAGGGAAAGGACTCCTTTAAAGTGAAACTCACTGGAGTGATTTATCTATTCACTCACTTATCTTCTCACTCACTTATCTCCTACTGACTTATCCACCCAGATCTCCATCTCCAGTGCAGTAAAAACAGACTAAAAATAGTAGAAGACCAGGTCTTTAAAAGTTTTTTTTGAAAAGAACTTGATGCACAGAGATGTTCATGAAAAAGCATTCAAGCCTTCTTGGTGGATAGTATAGAAAACTCTTAGTAAACTTCTCAGCGCAGTTCATCAGCACAGAGCTGGAAAATGAAAGCTAGAAATGAAAGTGAGGCAAATCAAGACAAAAAATGAATTATTTGAAAAACTGAGTATCAACCCAAACCATTCTATGAGCCTATGATTCTATCTGAAACAGGTGATTCCATCTCTGGGGACCTTTGGGAACCTAGGAGCTCATGGTTGTAACTCTCAAGGGAGCTAAGGTAACTTGGCATTCATCTCCTGTTGCACTAAGCAAAGTGCTGAGCCCCACTAACTGCAGTTAAAACCTCAGCCTGTGTTTCTTATTACCACTCTATATGGAGTCTAGCCCCAGTGTAAGTGTAATACATTGAGCTTATTATCCTCATTTTCCAGCACAGCAGAACTGAATGCAATTACAAAGCCTCTTTAGAGGTGATTTGACTATGCAGACGCTCTGCAGCCTGCTGGTTTTTCAGACACATTTAGCGCCTGTTGAAGAACAGAAATCCTTCTAGGCTGATATTGGAGCCATCTGGTGATGTCTTTTTCAGTCCAGTAAACACTTCTGGGTTCAGTTTAGAGGATGTCAGTACATAACAGCTTATTTAAGAGCCAGAACTGGGTGACTATGAAAAGCACATATACCTTGGGGATGATGCAAGTGTGCAGCAGAGATTATTCCTGAATCTAATGGTAGAGAGGAAATACCTGAATTGTTTCTCTTTAAACACAGGTTAGGGGGTTGAGTGGAATTTTAGTGGCATGTCTAAAAATGACAGCATGCCTCCTATTTTGTGGGATGATTTGAATGTCAAAGTGTTTCTGCATTGAGTGGTCTCCTGCTGTACTGCTTGGAGCAGAATAACACCATTGATCCATTGGGCTGCATGTAAAGCATGCACAATGTCTGTTACACACAGGATTAAGCCATGTTGCTCCCCTGGAGGTGTTTCATGTTACCAGACAAAGACCCTGGCTCAGCACCATGCCCAAGGGAAGCAGATCACCTGGTGCACCTTCTTCCCACACCCTGGCCTTCCTTTAGATCCTTCCTGTCCATGATGGGATCAGCTTCACTCCATGGGACTGGCAAACTCTTTTGAGCTCACACCTGTATCTGGCTTTGCCTTTGGTGGCTTCTGAACTTTCTGCTTCAGGCCAAGGTAATTTATGCAAACAGTATGACTTGGTTTCTGCAGAAATTTAGAAATAACCATCTTCTGATGATTTTTCCAAAGGTCTTTTCATTACTGGGTTTTCTCTTCATTGAAGTGCCTCTCAGTAATTTGAGCTGCAGCTGTGACGGTTCCAGGAGCCTGTTCACTAATCGATGTGATACCTACACATCCAGCTGCTCACATCCCTCCCTGTCCCTCCAGGTCAGTTTTTCAGGCAGCAGATGTGTCTCTGTCACACCCTAGTTTGCACACTGATTCGGCACGCTTTGCTTTGTGCATCAATGCCTGCAGCAGCACGAGGCGTTGCTGGGAGCCAGGAGAGCACTGCAGACCCTTTCCCTTCAGATTCCTCCCTAACAACTGCCCTTTCTCCACTTGTCCCCATGGGCTAAGCAATAGGAAAAGCTTCCAGAGAACTTTCAAGCAGATATTCCCTATGTCCCTTCACTTCCAGACATGGGAGGTTCTCCCTCCTTCCTGTCTAACTCGTACACTGTGTCCATGACTAAGCTACATGCTGGTACCTGTTGGCATCAGGAGCTTCACCTGGTGTCCTTCATTTTCTCTTTTCTCTGTGGTGGTCCTCATGCCCACACACCTTAATGGGATTGCAGGTTCCCCTGGTTGCAGCCCTGCCTCTCAGCCCGTGCAGTGAGGCATTTGCCTGCTTTCAGGTGATGTCAAGCCATAACTAATACTTTTAAAATTAACTGCTAGAGGACAAGGTTGCGAGATGGTTCACAGACATTTCATATTATGAGCCATATTTTATGGTGGAAATTAATTCTCACAGTCATTCATGAGTGCATGTTCCTTCCCCTTACAGCCCTTTGCTTCTTCCCTGGCATCCACTGCTGTTCTCTGCATGGCACAGTGGTATTAGGAGGCTGAGAGTGAGATCTAATCATATTTGTGATCCTAATTAGCAGGTAGGTGTTGCTGGAAAGGATGATCAGGCTCACCAGGCTGCATATTTCCACTAAGTCCTATGTGTTGATCCTGCTGCATGCTGGTGCTGGGAACTGCACCAGCAAAAACCCTTCTGTGGCACAAAACCTGGAGGGCTCAGTGCTGGTTTAGCTCCCTGGACTGGCACAGTGTGGGTCAGGGTCATAGCAGTGAGGTGAAAGGGAAGTTGTGGGATGTATGTTGGGGTCAGGGACAGCATCAGGGAGCCGGACATCCTTCTTGGCAGTATATAACCCCTATGGGGCTGCATATCCTGTAGCAGCTGCCCTTCAGTTCCAGTGTGAGAAGTGAGGTATTGAAATTTGCTTCAAAAATAATTTGTTTAGAAAAATAATTTGTTTAGAAAATAATTTGTTTCAACAAATGCAGTCTCTTTTCTTCTTCAGGAGATAGGAAATCAGACAGTATTAAGGCTATCTCAGCCCCTTCTTAAGTGAATGAGATAAGCAATAAAATGAGTCCTGAGGTTTGCCCACCTTCATATCCCATCTCCCCCTCAGCCTCCCATGTCTACCCTGATCTCAGGAAGCTTTGGGACAAGCCAGAGGATTCTTGAATGGGTAATCAGAGCATCCCTAGGCTGGGAGAAAAATAGAAGGAATAGCAGGCAAGGAGGATGTGATTGTCTTAGTGCAGGCAGGTGGAAGCTCTTCTCCATGACAGCAGACAGTGGTTCACAGGTACAGGACTGGGGAGCCATAACACAGACCCCTGAGGTTCTCTCTCCAAGAACAGGGGGATTGCACAGCCTGTACATCACACACACGTACGTGCCTTCAGGTGCTGCATTTGTGCTCACCTGGATTACTCAGCCTGGCCAAGGTTTGCTTCCTGCACATCTGTGCTCCTGCCAGCAGAGCTCTTAGCATGAGCCACTCTGCAGAGTGGCAGCTGGTTCCTGCTGGCATCTGCTAAAATCTTTACACCTCTTCAAGCTTCCCAGGCAGGTAAGCTTTGTGATGGGAGTTCAGTGCAATATATGGGTTTGGGAAAAGACTCAAAGCAATGCATTCCTTGGGCAGCTCATGGGTCCAGAAAGATCTCTGCAATCAATGCAAATCTCAAAAGTGCTGGTATTTCCTTTCATTCAAAATTTGTTCAAACTTAAAGAGGGATGAGATGTACTCCTCATGGGAAGGCAGCATGCTTGTTTGCCTTTCTTTGGTTTATTTTTGAGGAAATGACCTTTCTGAGCCATTTAGCAGCTGCTCTTTCTCCATCATTTATTTTGCTTTCAATATTTTCCAAAATTTAAAGACGTCATAACCACACCACCCCAAGTAGGACAGTATGAAACTGCTAAGATGGTTTAGCCAGGCAATCAGTGCAAATAAATTGATTGATGAATTTGCACCCTCAAAATCAAAAATCGTCACAGATATGATCAGGAAATCATTCATGCTGGCTTATTATATGAAACCAGACTGGGAAATCATTCATGTTGGCTTATTCTATGAAACCAGACTGTCACCTGCATGAAATTCCCTCTGAAAAGGGAGGGAGAGGCTTGTCTGTCTAGGAGCTGTGACCATGCTTCTGATTCACTGCACAGACTCATTCTAGCACACTCTGAATAACCACATTCCCTGGGGACTGACTGCAACCGGCAGCTGCCAGCAACCAACTTGTCTGGTGTTTCCTCCCCTCGCTGGCAGGACTCCCCACCCCCAGATTTTAGGGGCCATGGTGAGGAAGAGGCATTTCCTGCCCCTTGGAGGTGCAAACGAAGGGAAGGGAGTGCTCATCTTTCAGTTCTGACAATGTGGAAAGGACTGACTACAGCAGAGAATTTTGCACATAAGATTTTGGGCTAGGTAGAGGAATCCTGGCATGGGGAAACCATGCTGCTCTTTAAGTGCAGTGCACTCATTTCTATACCTGACCAAAACCAACAATAACACTAAGAGGAAACTCTGCAAAAAATATCCCAACTCCTGTGCTTCTGGCACCTGAAAATCACTGTCTGGAAAATACAGATCCAGTGGGAGCACCTTAGTCCCAGCCCTTCAGTTTAACATGAGCTGTCACCTCTTCAACAGCATAAGAAGCTGAAGACCAGGTTGGTATTGTGCTGCTGCTTTGTAGGAAGCAGCACAAAAAAGAGATTTATTGGATGCAGAGGTAATTGTGATGTGCTGTGGAAGTCGGAATGGCTTTTATAAAGGGAAGTCCTGCCATAGTCCCTGGAGTTCTCTGAAGGTGTCAACAAGCCTTTGGATAAAGGATATCCTGTTGATATAACCAGCTTGTATTTCCTGAAAGCTGCAGACAGCATCTCTCACCAAAGGCTTTTAAGGAAAGTCAAGGCATAAATGGGAAGGTCCCTGGATGAATAATTAAAAAAATGAATTAAAAAAACAGGAAACAGAGAGTGGGAGCTCATGGTCAGGTCTTGTGGTAGAGGCTGATCAGCAGTGGTGTCCCCTGGAGGTATATGCTGCTGGCTTACAAACTCATTCATGAACTGGAAAGGAGTAAACAGTGAAGTGACAAGGTTTAGTCATGATACAAAAGTCCTCTGGGTATTAAGGTGATTAAAAATTGGGAAGAATTGCAGAATCTCAGTGACTGGACAGAGAAATGATGCCCAAGGGGAAAAGCAGCCTTCAGCTCACACGTGGCCCTGAGCTGGCCAAGACAGAAAAGTTGGGGCTGTAACTGATAGTTCCATGAAACTATCAGCTAAGCATACTGTAGTAGTCAACAAAGAAAATAAAAGTGTTGGGAATTGCCTGGAAATAGGACAGAGCTCAAAACAAAGAATGTTCCTAAATAAATAATTTTAAAAAATTATATTATAAATTATTATTATTATATAAATACATAAATCTATGGCTCTTCTAGCTTGAATCCTGTGTTCAGCTCTGATCCTCTTGCTTGAAAAAGAAACCATACATGAAAAAGGATTCAGAGGATTAAAAGGCTGATAAGAAGTACATAACTACTCAGTGTAAGGGAGAGCTAAATAAGTTATTTCTTCAATTTAAGAGATGACCAGGATAAATCTATAACATCATGAACATCATGGAGAAGGTGAAGAGATTGATTTTTCATTGCACTTTCCAATAAAAGAAGAGTGAAGCAGTGATTTTAAGTGGCAGAGGACAAGCTCAAAGGAAATGGAAGGAAATTACCCTTCATGCCTGTAGTTAAACTTTGGAACTTCCTGCTACAGTGTGTTGTGGGAACTAAAAGCTGATGTGGCTTCAAAAGCACCCCTTCAAGAAGACTCTTCAAGGAAGAGAGAGATTGAGGGTTATTAATATACCAAGTCCACCTTGTCAGGAAGTCCCTGAACATGATTGAAAAATGGGAGTTTGCTTTTCACTCTCTTCCCAAAGCATATATTTTGGCTGATATCAGAGAAGGAATCTTAGAGACAATAACTGGTTCTTGGGCTGCACTGACCAAGACTGACCACTGGCTGCATCAGGGAATGCACTGGCCATCAGCACCTTCACAGTGATCAGAGTGTTGCACATTTTTGTCAGTGTTGTGTATTTAAAATCTTGTCATCATTTCAGCCCAGCCAGCAACTCAGCCCTACACAGCCTCTCACTCACTCCTCCCTGTTGGGATGGGGGAGAGAATTTTAAAAGTGAGAGAACTTGTGTCTTGAGACAGAGACAGTTTAATAGGGGAAGCAAAAGCTGTGCATGCAAGCAAACAAACAAACAAAAAAAATCCCCCAAAAATTAATTCCCCACTTCCCACAGGCAGGTGTTTGGCCATGCCCAGGAAAGCTGGGCTCCAGCACATGTAACAGTGACTTGGGAAGTTAAACACTACTGCTCTGAATGTCCTCCTGTTCCTTCTTGTCCCAGCTTGCTAAGAATGATGTCCTATGGTATGGCATGTCCCTTAGGTCACTCAGGCTCAGCTGTCCCACCTGTCCCACCTGTCCCCTGCCAGGTTTGTGCACCCCCAGCCCATTCACTGGTGGGGTGAGGGAAGGAGCAGAAAACACCTTGACTCTGCGTGAGCTCTGCTCAGCAATAATGAAAACATCCCTGAATTGTCAACACTGTTTTAACCACAAATCCAAAACACAACCCCATAATTGCTATTATGAAGAAAATTGCCTCAGGTAAGACCAGCACAGACCTCAAGAACCTGACCTGGGAAGCAGACAAAGCAGTGATCTCAGACATTCAGGTGCTATTTTCCTTTCAGCTCATTTGCATCGACCTGTGCCCACCATTCCTTCCTTTCATCTATTATTTCCAAATTTTCATTCCTCTTATGGGAACACCATTTGCAGTCATTAGAAGATTGAGGATTTTCCTCCTATGCAAAGATACAATGATCACAAAAGATATTAATTCTTGGTATATTATTTCATGTGCTATATTTAACTAAATTATCCCCTCTTTTGGAATTGTTTGTTATTCCTTTGGTGATAGAACAGCATCCTGTTTGCTTGCACATACTGCAGCTGCAGATTTTTAGTGAAATCCTCATGGGTTTCTTGAAATAGCTTTAGAACTGAAACCTCACAAACACTGCAATGCACTTCCAAATTATTTAACCAGATCCCAGTGTGAACCAACTAATCCTATCACATTCTTCAGAATGCATGACCATTGTGTTTGTTTAGTGTAAGGGCTTAAAAACACCCCTAAATTATGCAATTTTATCATTACCAAACTATGTGACTCAGCTTGGGCAAATTCCAGGTGTGTTTGCTCCCATAACCTTAACTCAGTTATGCTGCACATCCTATGTGAATAATCCATTGTGAACCACAGGAAATGGGGATCTTGTTCAACTACACAACCTGATTACAGACAATGCTAGTTCTGAATAATATTAATCACTTTCCTGAACACTTGAGTTTAGATACACTGAGAATTAATTAATTAATTAATTAAGCACTATAAATTTGGAGAGCTTGTAAGAGCTAGGTTGTGCTGCTGTTAGGGAAACAGCTACATGTCCTAGTAATATTCCTTGCTTTTCATATTCTACAAGTATTTCTCTTCCTCATAGGGAGAGCCTAAGATCTGGGATTGCTAATTGCTTTTTGAAGAGGTAATCTTCACACGAAGGTTTTATTTTGTAAACAGAATAGAACTGAGTCCAACCTAAAAGAAGCTTATGGATTAAGGATGTTGGTGTTAATTATACCTAATAACAATTGGGTAGTGGAAAATCAGATAATCTGAATGTCTGCTGCTAAATAACAGTGGAAAGCAGAGTTGAAAACCTGGCTGTTAAAAGATCCAGGCAAAGTAGCCCCCAATTAATCTCTGGGAGATGAGAGACAGATTGGACAAACTGACAGTGCCAGGGGTTTCAGTCCTCCCAGACACATATCCACTGTCCTCTCTAGCAAACAAGGTTCTGCTATCTCTAACTTAGCCCTTTGGTTTCAGTCTAAACTCATTACACCTGACCCTCTCCCATGGAACATGAAGAGCAATACACAATCTCCTTTTCCACTCTCATATACAATTGTCTGAGCAGCTCTGGGCAGGAGAACTTGCCTTCCTTATGAAAAGAGAAATGAGGATGAAAAATGTTGGCTTCTATACATTTCACCAGATCTGCAGAATATCAGCTTCTTGCTCTTTGGTAATGATGTAAACCTAAAATTAAAAGAGCAGGTAAAGCACATCTTTAATCCAGCCTACTTTCCTCACCCAAGATGATGTTTTTCAAAGATATCTGGACACTGCAATGATCTCCATGCAGAGGCTTAAAACTGCATCAAAAATAAAATTAATAAAATTGCAACAGTCTCCACCTGAAGTCCAGAAAAATGACTAGGAGCGCTTGAATTTTAAAAGTCCCCAAAGAGCTCATTCCCTAATGGCACCATCATGGCAAATCAACATGTTAGGGTCAGTGACATAGTATTTCATCTAGAAGAGCAGAAGGGCTTCCTAGAAAGAGAACTGAAGACAGTGCCTTCTGCATGACAGATGATCTCACATATGGAATCCATTTGGCCACAGGCAGAACCACCCATCAAGCAGATTACAATGATCCTCAGGTCTGCAGCTCTGCAGCTCCAGCCACTCTGCCAGGACAGAGGGGTTTACACTGAGTACTTAAATATTCATTACCTCCATCCAGCAGCTTAAAGAAAAAAGAGCAAACTGTGGAGATACAAGAGTCTAAAGCAACAGCTGAGAAATATAGGAGATGCTTTGCTTAGTGCATCTGTTGCACAGATTATGGATAAGGAGTTCTCCTGCTAAGCCACAGCTTTTCTAGAAATTCCAGGGGAATTGGAGGACACATTTCCCATGTGACAGGCTCAAATCCTGCATCTCTTTCAGAGTATGAGGGAGCTGCCTCTGTTCCTTCTGGCACATTTTTTCAGTGTTTAAAGATGTTTGCAGAGCAACAGTGGAAAGGAAACCAGAAGGGCTGAGAAGGTGTTAGGTTTCTGCCTGGATACAATTACACCACTGTATATATGATCAGGGCACTGAATATATGACACAACATATATACAGTCAGGGCACTGTATACATGATTAGGGCACTGCACCCAGTGGAGATGGGCTTCTCTGCGTTTTCATGTATTAATCTCTTAAACCTTATTGCTCATCTTAAGCTGCCCCTTGTTTTTCTCGGTGACAATGTGTTGAACTTTGTGCTTTTTGTGCAGGTAACACTTGGGGTTTTCCCCCGTTTTAATGGTTATCCCCACTGACACCAGAGTTGTGCAGCAGGAAACCCAGTGAGTGCTGACTGATCAGGATTAGGTAGCACCTTAAAGTGGCTGGCAGAGATAAAGCTCAGACTAAACAATCTGCTCAACAACTCACCCTGCATACAAATGCTGCCCTTGCAGGCTGAACTTCTAATGAACTTCAAATTACAAACAAGGTTACCAGCAGCTTATCACTTGGTTCAAGTGCTGAGGTTAAAGAAAGATTGCAAGCAGTTGCTAGAAAACACAGGAAGAGGCAGGAAAAGTGTTCCATTAAAACAAATTAAGGGCAAGGAGAGATTGGTGGTTTCTGGGGTTACACTAAAGGGCTTTAATGAACGGCAGCTCCCAAAGGATGGTATCAATTATCTGCTTCAAGCCTGGACAAACTGGTTGCTGTGTAAGCATCAATGCACAGACAGTCTTTCTGACATCATCTTAGTTCACATTAAAACAGTCATCTATTCCTTCTCTCCTTCCCAGCCTCATTCCTCTCTCCTCTCACCAGCACAAACCTCTGTTTACACTCGTTTTTTGACATCTGTGACACCTTTCTCTTTTCTGACCCTCCCCTTCCATTACCTCTGAATACTCTCACTCCTTTCAACCATCTTTTTCCTGTCCTCCTCTTTTGGTCATGCTGTCCCTGGAATCCTTCCTCTATCACAGACAAGATCACAGCTATCCAAGGTATTTTTCCAGCTCTTTGGGTCTTTGAGACTGCATCACTTCAGGGAAATCTGCCATTTGTCGAAAAGGGAGAGGGCAGCAGGTGAAATTTAAAAGTTACGCTATATAGGACATAAAATCCAGCAGTTGGTCACATTTGGCTCTATTTCTGGCACTTTTCTCTCTCTCTACCTTCTCAGAGGTCTCATCCTCTTCATTTCACTATTTTTTCTCTTACAGGATACTTCCTGCTGGCACTCCCATACTGTATCAGAAAGAAAAATCTTGAACTTATTCTCCACCTGCCGCCTTGAACCCTCTTTTTTGGAACAGCTTCTTCCCTCATCTCTACTGCTACTGCTTATCTGTAACTGCTCAGCTTTCCTCCATCATCCTTCTTCTTTTATTTCAATTTATTTTCTTTCAATTTTATTTTATTTGCATTTTTTCCTTTGTTTTTTTTCTTCACCATCTCGCCACTTGATTCTTAATTAGTCTGTTAATGTATATGGGGGTTTTCCAGATTTTCCAGGGGGACCAAAACCAGGACAGCCACAATCTACTTTTTCTTTTTCTGACCATTTGCAGAATAGATGTTCAGTTCACTGTTTCCTCATATTGATTTTCTCAGCAGCGATTCACAGGGTTTATTCTGTGAATTGATTCAACATTAGGGCTGTGTTATTTCCACCTAGTTGGAGGAGTGTGATGCTGTTTTCATTCCCTGCATATTCAAGGGCATAAAAAATCAAGCATGAATATCTATCTGATCTCAGCCATTCATCCTGAATGTGGAATGTGGTCTCTATCAATGCTTTTACCTGAAAATAACTTTATCATTTGCAGAGTTATGAACTTTGACATTAAATATAAACACTGACTTTTCTGCTGTTATGTCTAACATTGATTAAAATTGGAAGAAATATTTAGAAACAGTTCATTTTCATACCATCCCCTTAACTGTAATTGCCTCTTTCTCTACCAAGATAATAACTGCACAGCAGAGATGACAGTTTCATGACTTTTAGTTCACAGATACTTCCTCCCATGTATGTAAAAGAATTAACAGCAATGGAGAAAATTCTGTGATTTCCTTGACTAAATGAGGTAGATATGGGCTACTATTTGAATCTCTAGTTTTTGACTTCCTACATAATGATCTTAACCATCCTGATATATGGACTGGTTACTAATGGAACAACTGGGAAGTCCGTGTTGGGTTGGATAGGTTGAGAAAGCAAAAATCTAAACCAAAGCCTGTATTTAGTCCTAATGACCAAATTGGTCTGAGTGCATTTACCAGAAACACCTCTGTGGAAACCTTGCCTGCAGACAGTCTCCAATTACCACCTTGCCTCTGGGTGGCCTCAGGCTGGTGTCCCACCAGGGTGACCTGACAGCAAATAAGGAGGACACACAAGCTTCTCTGGTGCTTTCCTCTGTGCTGTGACTTTGCCAGCTTGACCAGTGAACATCCCTGTGGGAATGTGCCTGGGTAGAGGGACACTTCAGTGACAGAGTGACAGAGCTCTGGGAGGAGGGGAGGAGTTTGAGGATTATCAGGGAGTCTGAGAGAGAAATAGACTGTTGGAATTGCACTCTGCCCTCCTTGGGACAGGCCCAGAGGTAGACAGGACAGATGACACAGAGGATTACTCTGCCTCTCTCTGCCTGACTGAACTGAATGACTTAAGGGATGGGCAGCAGTGGCACTAAGCCCTGCCTGGCACAGCAGAGGGCTCTACTTCGTGACTGCCTCACCTCCCCAGCATAACAGGTATGAGGCTCTGCAAGTGGAACAGAGCAATGGTGAACATGAGGGTTCCTCTGGGTGAGAGATGTTGCTGAGGTTAATGGTTTCTTCAGGTTGGAAGTGTTTCCAAGTGTAAGTCACCCTATGCTGTACATCAAAGCTGTTATAAGAAATAAAGATGGGTCATTGTCATAGGAGACTCCCTTCAGAGGGGAACAGAAGGCCCAAAATGAGGAGTCTGGTGGACACAGCCCCTTGGGAGGCAGTCCTGAAGGGTAAAGGAGGCCAGGAAGGCTGGACATTCTTCAAGAAGGAAATCTGAAATGCACAGGAGCAGGCTGTCCCCGTGTGCCAAAAGACATGACAGAGGGGAAAAGACAAGCCTATCTTGACAGAGAGATTTTGGTGGAACTCAGAAAAAAAAAAAAAAAAAAAAAGAGTTTATGACCTTTGGAAGAAGGGGCAGGCAACTCCAGAGGACCAAAAACATGATATGAGGTTATGCAGGGAGAAAATTTCTAATTTGGGCCAAAGCCCAGCTAAAGCTTAATCTGGCTACTTCCGTAAAAGACAATAAAAGATGTTTCTATAAATAAATTCATAACAAAAGGATGCCTAAGAAGAATCCCCTTCTTTTATTGGATGCTAAGGGAAACATAAGTGACAAAGGATGAGGAAAAGGCTGAGATACTTGGTGCTTTCTAAAAAAGCCATTGAGGTGCTAGAACATGTTCAGAGAAAGGCAACAGAGGTGGGGAAGGTTCTGGAGTACAAGTCTGATGAGAAGAAGCTGAGAGAGCTGGGGAAGCTCAGCCTGGAAAAAAGGAGGCTCAGGGAAGACTTTATTGCTCTCTAAAATGTCCTGAAAGGAGGTTGTAACCAGGTAGGGGTCAGCCTCTTTTCCCAAGTAACAAGTGAGAAGTGGACAAGTGGAAGTGGCCTCAAGTTGCACCAGGGAAGGTTTAAATTCAATATAAAGAAAATTTCTTTTGCCAAAAGGGTTGTCAAGCATTTGAACAGGCTGTCCAAGGGAGTGGTGGAGTCACCATCCCTGGAGGTATTTAAAAGACATGTAGCTATGGCACCTGGGGACATGGTTTGGTGGTGGACTTGGCAATGCTGGGTTAATGGTTGAACTCAATTATCTTAAGGGTCCTTTTTAACCTAAGTTGTTCTGTAATTAATTCTTATGATGTCCCATAAGCTAAGGATATAGATTCTGTCTGCATACATTTTTCATTAGAATTTTGTAAAACCTTGGGATTGAGGAAGAAATTTGGTCACAAAATATCTTCTAGAGCAGGATAAAAGAGGGTTCTGGTCCAAAAGGGACCAAGTACACACAACTCCTAATGAAATCTATGAATACTGCAGTTTCTCAGCCTCATATAGCACACAGGTCAAGGGCTGGGAAGACCGGGGGAAACTGGTAATGGGGCTGAGCAGAGTCAGTCTGGCTCCATCTCACAATGCAACTGGAGAACATCTGTGTTTGGTAGCAGACTGTGATACAGTGGCCAAAAGTATATTCACTGTTCACTTTCTTTTGGGATGAGTTTGAACTGCTTGAGCTCCCACTGCCACTTTGTGAGGGCAAATAAGAGACACTTTGGGGAGTGAGGAATCCAAAGTCAGGTTCAGCTGCCATATGGCACAGATGTGTATTGGAACAAGGAAAACTCAGCTCAAAAAGTCTGGGCTGGATATGAACCAGTATTAATTCCAGAGAGAAGCAATCTGACCCACTCTGCAGTTGCTGAGTCAAACTGAAGTCAGTGTCCTGGAAAATGCTGCAGAGGCTGAGAGAAGCCTCAGTGCTGAGCAAACCCCTTGGACAAAGCTGCCCTGAGATAAGGTATCTTCAGCATCCCAGTGTTTCCAGGGCAACCAGAGCTGGAATTCAGTTCTGATGAAAGTTCACCAAATCCGAGCTTTTTCAGACATAATATTTTTCACCGGCTGAACTGGCATCTTTGGAAGTTGTTTCTGAACAGTGGTTCTAGTGTGCATGGCCATGTCAAGCATCAGCAAGGGCACAATAGACAGACATTACACATTTCTGAAATAAGAGGCAGCTCCTTTGCCCTCAGTACTGTTATTGTTCCTTGGGAACACAGACATCACTGTACTGTTGGATCCATGGCTATTTGGTGGGATCACTTGTTTCTGAAAGTTTTTAGTAATAGAGACATCAGTAGAGGGTGGAAACAAGCCCTGATATCTCTTTTTTCCTGATGGTGTAATATAATTCCCTATATAAAATAGATACAAAAGCATTTGTCTCCCTTCTGGATTTTGGGGGTTAAATTTTTAGTTTTCAGTGTTGTAACTGTATATGTTCCTTTTACAACATCAAGATTTCTCATGGTTTGGGTTTTCAGTAAATTCTAGTGCTGTCTCATTTGTAACTATGTCGAGCAAGTCCTGCTGTAAAATAGTAATTTGCTATTTCTCATCCCTTTGAATGACACATTGCTCTTTTATTATATGAAAGGGAAAACAGTCACTCTTAATCCATATGTCCTAGACTGTTCATAGTTTGATTTATTACATCTTCTCTTTCCTTCGCAGATAAATGGTTCCAATCCTTTAGGTTTTTTGTTCATCGTTGAGAGAACGCTGCTTGTCCCTGAACTCCCCAATCCCATTATTTATTTTTGAAACAGACTAACAAGCACTGAAGACCATCTTCTGATGACAGCAATCACATACATTGTGTAACTGAATTATATAACCCTTCATCCCATCCTTTATATAGCCTCATCTATGTTTGCTTTTTGGATGTGGGCACACAGCGAATGCAATTCTCAACTGACCTTTCTCCAGTAATAGCCAAGGACTTTTCCAGAGTCAGTGCTTATCCTAATTTATCGTGGCACAAAGGCACACTGAACTGTGACAGCTCCATGGTATAACTCCCAGCTGTGCACATGTATGCCACAGTAACGCTTTCACAGAGAGGAGTAATCCCAAAATCTCTGGAATGGTCTCCTATGTAGGTAAGTCCTAATTTAGGGCCACATTCCAGTCTCTAGAGTCAGTCTGGGAGGAATCATGGAGCTGCATAAAGGAAAAATAAATGTACAAGCCATGAATGTTGCCATGGATAGTGGAGCAGAGAGTGCACAAGGCTGGTGTGACAGGGTGGCTAAATGAAGTGGAAGTGACACAGTGAAAGACCTTGAAACATGCAGCACAAAATAAAATATTTCCTCTGAAGACAGATCACTCAATTAAAAAAGAAAAAAAGCCCAATTTCTAGGCAGAATGAGCTGTAAATCTCTGTGAGAATAGAGACAGAAACGTTTGTCTCAAGTTACAGTGAAGGGCAATAAATCTGCAGGTAATTCTCAGAGCAACCGTTCAGCACAATGATGGACAAAGGTCTGCAGGTCTCTGCAGCCTGGCTTGCAGCTCCTCCTGCTCTTAGATTTAGCTTGGTGAATCATCCACCAGGTCAGGCTACTGGGGTTGCTTTGGGTACTGCAGGCTGGAGACCACTGCCTCAGCAGGCAAGACCGGTGTACTGAGATACAGGTGATGACAAACATATGTGCCCTGCCAGTCCCAACAGACCACTCACCAGAAATTTAAGAACTGAAGGCTTCAGCTGAAGCATCTCTAGTGAAATTCAGCAGAGCTTTGACAAGCACTGAAGCTGCTTTCACAGCACGTTTAATTATCAGATGTAACTCAAATGGCTGGGGAGACACAGTTAGAGAGGGAATTAGTGAATCTCTGGCAGACAATGGGGTGTTATTTCCTTCACAGCTACTCAGGACTGAATTTTTCTTAAGAATGTTGTTAAAAGTGCCCAGGACTGCTGGAATTTTGTGTTACCATGCTCCTTTGTGCTGCTCTCAGACTGACAGCCAGACAACCCTCTCCTACTGTAATTTGGAGCCTGTGTGGAAATTGTATTCTTTTGGGAAGGTGCAAATGGTGGGCTTGGTGTCTTACATTGCTGTACACCAGCAAGGGTCTCTTTGGTCAGGAAAATCACATGATGCATCCAGAGGCAAGACAAAGAGAGAGGAGACTGATGAACTGGAGGGCTTCTTTATGTAATGTCTATCGCCTTACTTACTGGGAAGCTCTGATACAGCAGCATTTCCCTCAGCAGCTGCAGTAATCCCGTCCCAGCCCATATCTCCAACACAATCTGCTCCTAAAATAGCCTGCTCCTCTGCACAGAAGTAGATCTCATTTTCAAAGCATTTCCTTTGCTGGTAGTCTCCCAGCTTTTACTCACGGTGCTGGTATCCAACACTGCTGCTGTGAACGGGCAGCAACGCCCATGCAGAGGGAGCAAGAGAAGGGACTCAAGGAGAGGAAAAAATTGCCTCCCTCCACAGTGCAGGAAGCAAGGGGAGGCCATGTGACAGAGGGCCCACACAAAAGGCAAGGTCTGGTGCTGCCTGGAGAAGGGGGGGTGGGGACAGGTGGTCTGGCAGGTGCCTCTACACAGTCCATACAAGGTGGTCCTGCAGTCATGTGGCAGTTCACAACCAGAAGCATCAAATGCTGCATCTTGTCTGAAGGCCACATGAGAGGTGATGCAGGATGCTACCTGCAGGAACTTGTTCATGGTGGACAGAAAGAAACACATTTGTCACCAGGAATGAGCCCCATGCTTACAGCAAGTAGTCTGCCATCTCAGCTGCAATGGAAAGGACAGCTGTGCTCAGAAACTCCCAGGTCCTGATCTCTTGTCCTGATCCAGTGTCTTCTCAGGGACTCTCACTCAAATCCTTACTTTTAGTTACCTTACCCTTTGGTCCAGAGTCATTCATCTTTGACCAGCCCATTTCCCTCACTTCATATTTTCAGTCCACTATTTAAGCAATTTATTACAGGTTGCCATCTCTCCAAAAGTGCAAAACTATCTATCAATCTATCTATCTATCTATCTATCTATCTATCTATCTATCTATCTATCTATCTATCTATCTATCTATCT
>VZUI01090798.1:0-41044 GCA_013401135.1 Cettia cetti
CCTCCCTTCCTTCCTTCCCTCCCTTCCTTCCTTCCCTCCCTTCCTTCCTTCCCTCATCTATGAAATCCGTTTGGGACTTTTTTTCAGATTATTGGGATTGGAACATCTTGGGGAGTTTCTAATTCCTTCCTCCCACAGGCTGTTATTTCTGACTATCTGGTGTTTTACTTTTAATAATTCATACCGTGCATTATATGTTATAGTAAAAGCAGACCTGAGGAAGGACTAGCAAATATTTTATATACTTTTGATTTCCACTCTTGAAAAACAATATTGAAATATGTACAACAAACAACTTTAACTGGAACTACTGAAATCAAATCAGAGTTCATTTTGCATGTGAAAGTTATGGCCGAGTCCAGTTGTAGTTTGCTATAACCTTGCCCATTCCCATACAAACCAGTACTTTATTTCAGACAAAATTAGTTCTAAGTTGATCTATATTGGACAGATTGAGCTCAAGACAAGAATAGTGTATTGCCAGAAGACAAATTCTGTCACCTCATCACTGCAGGAGAGGGACAGCAGGAGTCTGTAAAGGACACTGGAGTGCAATTCACACCCTGTGTCTGAAGGCCAGGGATTCAACCTCCCACCCTTGAATGCTGCTGTGGTTTGCACATAGCCTGCTTCTGTGCTCCAGCGTCACACTGCCACCAGCCCTCTCTTGTGTTTGCCTCCCTTCATGGTTCTTCTTGCAGGAAGGACCAAATTTGATTGGTTTTGCCTTGCAGGGTGATACTAGGGCATAAACAACATTTGCTCCCTTTTAGTTTTTTTACTGACTGAACAGCTGCCCTTGAGCTGCACTATGAAGTAAATTAATTTGTCTGAGCTGATAAAGTATAAAATGTTTTGGACAAAGAGCACAGCAAAAGGATGTTTTAAGAAAAGATGTTTTGTACTTTCTTTGAGGCACCATGATGCCCAGGCAGAGAAAGGAAGAAGAGGGGACATCCCACTAGCTCTCCCAGCTCTGGACCTGAGGTGCTTGCAGCCAGACTTGGGGTTGTCCTATCTGCCACCGCCCCACTATCCCTCAGCAGTACCTTCAGAGGCAGCAGCCACTGCAGTTCTAATCCTCTTTTCCTCCACTTTTTGTGCCAGGGAGTGGCCAACAACAGCAACCAAGGGCTGGAATGCCAGTACATTATATATCTGACATGGAAGAGCAGTGCTGGCAGCATTTTAAGGCACTCTGCAAGAGGCAGTCTTTGAACGACGCTGTGGGAAGCATCCTGCCTCCTTTCATCGGAGGCTTATGCTTAGGGGATACAAGTGCCTTGCCCAGAACCACAGAAAGATAAGTTGGGACTTAAAGAGGATGAGATTTTGTCTTACAGACCCCAGCAATCAGACTAGCAGCAGGCAACCTTTCGAGGTCCTGTACCATGCTGGCATTTTCAACATTTAGAGACTATGTGCACTGGGAAAGACTCAGCAGGAACTAAGAGAGTCAAGACTTTTGGCAGGACCCAGCCTTCTCAACAGCAAGACCTCAGAGCCCCTTATAAACACTTCTTTAAAGATGCCATAGTGCCCCGTCCCCGTCTTGCAGTTACTCTGCTCTTTCACCATGAGCATGTGCTGCCATGATTTACTTCCCACATTAGACCACATAGTTTTTCCACTGGAAGGAAATTTCAAAATCTGCATTCTAGTAGGAGAATACAGCTGTGCAAAGAGGAAATCTCATCCCCCTGACTCCTGAGCTCAGAACTCAAACAACATTTTATGTCTCTTCCAGGAAAACAGAAATATGTGTTTACTGCAAATGCTTCCTTTTATATTCATTCTATGTCACCAGTTGCAAAAATCCCTTCTAAAGTTCTAAGACTTCAACTTGAGACAAGTTATTAATTCCTATCAGCCTTCCTTTTTTTTTTTTTTTTTTTTTTTTTTTTTTTTTTTTTAAGGAAAGAAAACTCGGGTTCTTGCAAGGTAACTTGCTTATGTGGTTATCTCTGACTGCCCTCTTATGGCAAAAATTGTAAGTTTTCTTAGGCTTTTCAAAGATTTTGCAAGTTTGGTTACTGAAAAGTCTAGTCTTAAAAATTACTGAACAATGAGAGGGAAGAAGCCATGGTTGCCTGATTGATTTCTGTCCCACACAGGGCCTGTCACTGAGTCATCCTGGCAGTCCCAAGCCAATCCCCTGATCAGCAGCTTGGCCACACCTGGTACCCTTGTGTTTGCCCATCCTTCCTCCTCTGGCAGAAGTACCTCCAGCTGGTGCGTGTGCACAGGAAGATTTTTAACACACTTGTGCTTTACACACACACACATGCTGCTCTTCACATACATCAGAAAAGGCCTGACTTCTTGAAAGTGTGTCTTTCATGCAGGATGAAGGCTCTCAGTGGTGTCCAAATTCCTGCAAACAGGAGGATTTTCTCAAACTCAGGACCAGCTGTGACCACGTTTTGCTGAAGCCATAGGTGAGCTCTGCCATGTTGCAGGCAGCTCCAGAAAACCAGGACTGAATTACTGGCCACTAAAGTGATCCTAAAGGCCACCTCAGCTGGCTATGGACAAATGTATGAATGTTGCCGAGCTCTGCGTGAATACGAGTGGAAATGAGCAAGCAGGCAGGGTAATCTGCAGCCTCCACCCCAGCTCTTTGATGCTGCTCTGACCACTTTGGTCTTGGCTGCACCTCTGCAGGGAACTCATCTTTCCCAAACACGAGGTCCTCTTCTGTGAGTGAAGAAAGTCACATGCAAAGGAGCTTCTCGCCATTTTAGAGCAAGGGTGGGGAGGAATAGACCTAATCTGTGCATTCATGTCATCTATTCAATGTACAAATGCCTTAAACCAGAAGTCACTTCAAACATGCAGTCTACACAAATGGTAGAGAGAGGACTGGAGAGCGTACTTTCGCTGCCCCCTAAGCCTTCACGGTCCTCACCGCGGTGACTGCCTGGACACTCGGAGCCTTGCTGTGTGGCTGACCCACGTTCGGCCGTGATTCTTACCCGAGGTTCCCAGCAGGGCTGGGGTGTTGCAGCGTTCCCGAGCTCTTCCACATCCACCCACTAGAGGACAGCAGGAGGGTGTCCCATAGCCAGCTGCTGGTCGCAGCCCGCAGGCACGGCGGATGCATCCACCTAGGTATAAACCTATAGAAGTTAGCAGAAAGTAGTCTGTACACATGAGAGCAAGGAATTGATAGCTCAGGTGACATTTTGGTAGCAAGGTCTGGCTCAGGAAGGAAGCCAAAACAAACCACTCGGCTCCCAAATATTGTCAGCTTAAGCCACTACTGCTTTCTTCTAGGTCAGTGCTCTGGATCTTTTGTAGCTGTGTGACACGCAAAAACACCAAGGATGTCACCTGCGGTATAGAGACCCTTGCCAATTGCTCAAATTCCCGGGCAGAGAAAGGAAATTATAGCGGCAGCATTGCTTGTTCTAACAGTGACCTGGAGAAAAAGAGTCTTTCATTCCCAGACATGCAGCCCCAGAGATTATTTAATCCACAGATCTATTTACATTATTTAATCCACAGATCTATTTACATTCTCCCTTCAGCACCAGTGTGTCTGAGGAACAGCCCTCTCCTGACGGCAACAACTTACAGGTTGGAGAAGGGACATACATCACCTCTATGACCATACAGTCCTCTGGAAGGATTTATTTCCTCTTACAGCTGATTTATAGATAGCGAGGTAAGTGGAGTACAGGAGCAGATACTTGACTCATCAACATTTTTTTCAGTCCCATTTGGCTCCTAGGTCTTAGTGTATGTTACCTTGCCTGAAGTTATGAAGCCTCAATGTGACCTCTTTTATTTAGATATTCAATCTGGAAAATCAATACCCTGTGCTTTTGATTGCAAAACCAGGAGTCACACCTGGTTAATGCATTACAGTCCTGCACGGACTGAGAAGGAAGCCCATTTATAACCACAAAACAGCAACTTCAAAACTTTTCTATGGATTTGACATGAGAAAGAGTTTTATTGTATGAATGTCAGCAAAATACCTTCCCTCAAAATTAGAAGATTATAAACAAGAAAGCACTGAGGTGCCAGAAGACCAAAATTCAATGCATGAAACCAGTGAGGAAGCAAAACAAATAAAGGTCTGGTTTCTTCCTAATGAGCAGGTGCTCCTGCTGTGAAAACACTTTTACCCCTGGAGACACTCGCTTACCTGCTAATTCAGCTTGGGAAATGGGGCTTCACTCCCTGTAGTGACTTAGAATAAGTAATTTCTCTCCCTCAGCCATCTGATTCCCTGTGTGTTAAGTGGAGATGATCATCATTATGTTTACTGCCTTATCTATCTTGGATGATGGATTGCATGAGCCCGGGAACTTTTACAGGCTCCATTTCACTTGTACAGGGAACATAACATTTGAGGTTCTACTTTCCAGGCTGCCAGCTTCCGTCCATGAAGCCCAGACTCCAAACAAGAGTAGGTTTGAACATGACACAGTAAAGGACAGCTGTGCCGGTGCCAAAAGACACTCTACACAGTCCTGTGTGGTTCCCTTTCCAGCTGTTTCCTCCAGAGCCAGTGGAGTTTGTTTCCTAGTTCTTGTCCCCAGGCACCCTGAGATCCAGCAAGCCCTGATGTTTGCACACAGGACCCAAACACATTTTTGTCCCAGTCCCTGAGCTAGGCACCCTTCCCAGTCCATGACTCCCTCAGTGAACCTCTAAAATTTTCTCTAACTGCCCTTAGGATCATGCAGGCTGAGACACAGATCCTGTGTTTTCATTTTCCCCAGCTGTTTTCCCTCACATGTGGTTGCAGACAGGCAGCATGATGTGTATCTTCCCTCATCTTTGACAGAGCATCTTGGAGCCTCTGACAGCCCTCTGTGGAGGGCATGCAGCATCCCATACCTCCTGCTGTTTCAGAGAGGGAGAGGAAGCTATGCACGAGGTGTCCTGGGTAAAGACAGTTTTAAAAAGGATCTTTAAATCATCCAAACTAGTAAATATGTGATAATTCCTTTGACTACATAATTCATTTATCTCCATTCTTTCCCAATAATAAAGTATGGCACAAGCAGGGAAACCCCACACAAAATTCTTAAGTTGAGGACAGGCCAATTCAGTGCAGCGCAATTGCCACTCATAGTGAGGATGAGGAGCTGCCTTTGCTCCAGATTAACCTCTCATCTGGACCAGCTAGGTCCAAACCTGTCTTTGCCCAGCCTCACCCAGCAATGCTGGGGTTTATTCAACTTTTTTGCACATGCTGACACGCAAGACATCTGAATCATGAGATGTTGTGAGAGCTCCAAATGAAAACACACCAGAAAGACAGCATCCTTCCCCCATGAGGTAAGAGGAAAATCTCTGCTTAAGCTGTCTCAGAGGACCCTTATAGATCTGGCTCTGGGGCTTGTGTACCAGGGAGTAGCAGAGGTATCTGCGGACCCTTAGAGGCTAGTTTATAACCAAATGAAAGCAAAGTCTGGACTTCCTGAAAAATGTTGGTCAGTGTTCAACAAAATTGCAATGAAAAAATAATCGCAAGGGTTTTTTAGTTTTAAAAATAGCTCTGTTAACTGAGGACATTGGTAAAAATGGGCACTTTCTGCAGCCTCAATGACTGCCTTGTTTTACCTACAACAGTCTGGATGTCTTTGAAAATGCTCACAGACTCCTGCTGGTTTTACCTTTTGTTTTAAATGATAATTTGAAAGCTCTTCACTGTGATTGCCATCCTTCTGACCACAAACTACCTACAGTGGTTACCATTGGAAAGCCCCAGTTCTTATCACCAGTGACCACACTTTTAAGGCCTTGACATTGCAAGTTGCTGCACAGCAGCAGTCTGGCAAGTCCATGTGATGCCCCTTGTGTCATGTCCAAGTCACCACAGGATCTATAATTAGAGCAGGACATGCCTGTGGCATTGTGGTGAACATTATCAACAGCTTCCTTTCTGCTGCTACTTGCAAGAGGTTGCTGCTGATATACCCAAGGACTTATGAGCCTAGCTGAGATGCAAGAGCAGTGTTATTTTCTCCATCTTCCCACTTCCCTGACTGTACTGATGTTTATTTCCCTTGCTTCTGATTTGCTCTAAGTGCTTCAGTGGAGGGACCATATTTTCATCCTGCTGTAGCAGTATCTGTGACTGTGAGGCCCCAGTTCCTGTCGGACAGATAACAGTTCTTTGTCAGTGATGAGCATTCTGCCTGTGAATCTGGAGAACAAGCACTCTCCAACACAAAAAGATGTTTGAAAAAGGGTTCATGAGGTATATAGGAGGACCCAGTTCAGTGCTGTATTCCCAGGTCAGTGTACGCCCAAAGGAGAGGCCTACCAAAAGATTAATTTGGTGAAAAGCCTGGGAAGTCAGAAAGAAAGCCTTGAAATCTAGTCAGATTTAAAAAATCAAAGTGGTTTCTAAAGTCATGCCTGCCAAATGCCCTTTGAAATAAGCAGTGATTTCACAATATTGTTCTCCCATTTTATTGCGTTATTTTTTCACCTTTATTTCATAAAAGGTTCATTTATGTGGTGGGGCACAAAAAAACCCCCCTAACAGCCAGAGAAAGGATACACGCAGTAAGTCTGCAAGGTTGTTGAAGGTTTGAAGTAAACAAACAGGAAAGACATTTCCTTGAATTGCTTCAGGCTCTAGTACACTAAGGAGGTAGTTTTGCCCATATTAGGTGAAATTTTTTTCAGAACTGGGTTTTCCACTGTCGTTTCTTAAAGAGACAGCTTGAACTTCTCACTGCCCACAAAGAGCACAACTAAGTCTGCAGTGAGTACTGGTCCCTGATTAATCTGGCAGTAGAACCACAAAAATTACATAATCTCCTCCTCTACGTAAACTAGTGTGTCATGTCTGTTTTGTAATTACAGTTGCAGCTTTAATGAAACTTTGCCGCAGCAGCACTGGGTGACTGTGCAGTAAACTGTGCTAAATGTCAGCGTTAGGTAACTAGAAGTTGTCATAATCCTAGGTTAGGCTCAAAAGTCAATACTTTCTTTTTACATTTTTCCCTGTAAGCAACAAAGAGTGGAGGAAAGAGAAGCCTCCAAAAACTTTACAAAAAGTGAAACATAAATGTAAATTATTCTATTGCCATTATTATTAAAATAGCATCAGGCATGTCTTGGAAAAAAAAAAAAAAAGTTGTTACAGGAAGGAAGAAGTGTGCCTTTATGTACAGAACAGCAGGAACAGGCATTACAGCCAGGGGCTACTCTAGGGGCTCAGGGAGCACCCCTGCTCCTGGATCTGGCCACTCTTTGCCTTTCACAGGCAAGGCTTGGGTGAGCCAAAAGGCTGATTTCTGAGCTCCTTCTGTGGGGAAGTCAAGCCTTCACTTTGCTTTCCTGGCCCCTCCCTGTCATCTGGGGAGGGAACTTCCACCCTCTGAGAAAACATCAATAATTTTCCACCATGTTTCCAGATGTTCATTATTTTTCTTTCTTCTTTAGGTAAAGGCTTTCTGAAAGATACCTCAAGGTTTGGCAAGCCAGCTGTCACCCAGAAGAACTTACTGGTACCTAACCCCAAGCAGGTGAAGCAGCCAGTGACAAATATAGTAAATTAATGTGATGCACTTCCTCTACTATCCCCTGTGTCTATATCATCCAGTTAAATGCAGTCTGCGCTGTAGGAACTTCCTCTTGCTGTGCATTTTTACCATGCCAAAAGGAGCAGGATGCTGCCGTCAGTCTGTCATCTTGTGGGAGACAAACATGTACACGGGCATGTACTGATCTCCCATCCAAACCTGTGAATGTTTCCAAATACACAAATACTATGGGAAAATAAACGTATGACGCATAAATCATTATTCAAGACCAGGTTTGTAGTTCTTGCAGATCCTGAAGCTCCCATTGCAGTCAAGGGAAATATTGTAAGCACAAAGAATGCATGCTGCATTCTTTGCTGTGTGATGGGCTCATGTGAGGCAGCTGTTGGCTCCCCGCCCCCAGTGTTTCAGCAGTAACAGAAGGGAAACAAAACAAAATACGGTCTAAGCCCCTGGAAATGCACAAGTAGATATAAGAAGCTGGGATGGAAGAAACAAGGGGTTTTTTCCGTGCCTCTGTAAGGTTTTACGGTCTTTATTTCTCCCACAGAGGGATTTCTAGGTAAGTTATCTCAGCCATGACACATTTGAATTACTTGAAAGTCTGGTAACATTTTTATACAAAACTGTTTAATTGTTGCAACTAGGAAGCTGAAACTTTCCTGGGCTTTTTTTTCTTTCTTTCTTTTTTTTTTTTTTCCTTTTTCCTTTCTTCTACTGCAACCACTTTTTCTGCCCCAAAGCCCTCGATTAAACACTCAAGAGGAGAAATGTCTGGCAGAGAATTGGCTGATCACACTGCAAACATGTCACCAGGTTTCCATTGGTTTATTTGGGGGGACTGTTTTTTTGGATAACTGTGTCAATGGCAGATCTCTTGCTGTCTCATATGGGCAGGGTTTTTGTCTGACTGTGGGAAGGGACCAGGGGAACCAGAGAGCCCCCATTAACACCCTAATCCACCCCGATGGCAAATTCTTACTTCCTGGTCTCTCCTTATCGCCATCATCCTCTTCATAAGCTTGTCTGACCATCTCTGAATTGTGGATAACTAAAAGCAACCATTTAAGCTGCTGTTCTACAGGCAAGAAAATGACAACAAATTTTGGGTTTACAGGTAGTTATCAAAAAACAACTGCTTTTACAGCTAAACTGCCCTTATTTTATGTGCCACTTTCACATTCTGGTTTTGTTTCCTCTCTGTAATTTTGTCAGCAGAGGAAAGACATAAATTTCCTGTGCATTCTGTCAGAAGTTTTTGTCCTCGAAGACTCAGATCAGCAGGTAGCAAGCTGGGGCTACTCGGGATCCACACGAGAGCGGCAAAATCAACGCCGGGATCTGTAGGAAGCAATGAAATAGTATTAACTTGGTAGAGGCGTGATTTAGGAAATCTCTTGTTATCACATACCTTAGAAGATAACAACCATAGGACCCACAATTAAAAAAAAAAAAGTGATAACAACAATAGTGTTATCTTTACATTTCAAGTTACATATATATTTAAAAAATAATAAAAAGCCCCAAACAATCTTTCATTGTTTCGCAGGACTGGTCTCTTGCAAGTTGAAATAAAGTACTGGAGCAATATACTGTTCTCTAGGGGTTAATGTTACATTAATCAGAACTGACAAGCATGAAAATCATTCTTTGTTGTCTTTAAATTGCTAATTTAAGATTGAAATCTAAAACGCTTGAGCACTGATCGTTAACACTGACGCTCAAACAAAACCCAAGTAAAATCTTCCCTCCTATGGGCCACTAAACAATTGTTTTACATTTGGTTGAGAAAGCAAATGCAAAGTCTGTAACTAAATCCTAATGTATCGTTTAAGTGTTTCAATTCACAGGCTTTCTTTGGCTAAACTTCAACGAATTGTACTACAGTTTAATTGAAAAGCAGCATTTGCACAGGCATTTACATCTGAAGGCAGAAATAGTGGCATTGTACCATGTGGTGCAGTGGCAGCAAGAATTCCCCTTAATCCAATTTTTTAACTTTTTTTTTCCCGGTTGCACAGGTATCGCAAAGAGCTGATTCTCAATAGAGATAATGAGCAAAATCTGAGATACTTAGTAACAAGAAACTTGTTTAATAAGCTCATTAAAATTTTGAAAATATATGAAAGGGTACAGTCCGACCTCAGTGCAATGGAAACAGACACGAGATAAAATCCAGGGGAATAACACACCATCAACTCCGCAGCTACAAAACTAACAAAAAAAAGCATGTAGCAGCAAAACAAGTAGACAAGCATGTCCTTCTTCTGCTTCTTTAATGGAATTACAGGCTGTGTTAGGGACCAAATCAAGTCCAGTTTCTTTTGCCAGTTTTAATAGTTGCAGGTTCAGATCTGTTTGCAGACACAGCTCCCACTGAAGTCCTTGGACAAACGCATTCGCCGCTGAGATAAACTGAAGCTGAATCTCCAGGTTGGCTGAAGCAAACTCTCTGGCCTAAATCCATTCAAGCCCAAACCCATAAGTGCATCTGTGTTGACCTGCTCCCTTGTGTGAAGAGGGCGGAATAAAGACATCTGTGATAGCCTCGCTCTCTGTGTGACTGTAGGGATGCTCCAATGGGAGGATAAGAGTATGAGAAGGGCTGGGGGGAAAAGCAAGCTCCTCAGTCTCTCTGAGGAGCCAGTGAGCTACAGTAGCTGTGATAGCCAGCACCCAGAGTGAAGAATGTCACATTTATCACATCTGAGCACTTTTGCCTTTCTTTGCAATTACAGTAAAGCAGGATTGAGCTATGCAGACGTACTTCCCACGTCCATTGACCTCGATGGGAGATCCATAGCAAATCTTAGGGCAAAACCTGCTACACAAAAGACGTGTTAAAGACAGAAGCACTGTCATGCAGAACAAGCTCTCAGAGTAGAAGAAAAGGACTCAGCGTTTGGCCAAGGAGAGGGGTCATGCACTGAGGGTGCTTTGTATTCTGGAAAAGACGTGGGACGATGACTCTCCAGGCTCATGGGGAGCAAAGGCAGAGGAGTATAGGATTAAGGGAAAGCAAAATGCAAGAGATTCTGAGCACTCTCTCATCTGGCAGCCAAATCCACAACATGAAGGTTACGGCAGAGGAGAGCACTTATCTTTCCTTCTGGTTGATAGGAGTGTAACATTGTCCTTGAATTAAGAATTAATTGGAGCAACATTTCTTTGTTTGTTAACCCTAACATCACTAAGAAACCTCCTTCTCTGTCTAGACTCAAAGTCAGCTGAAAATTAAGTATAACCAAAACAGATATCCATCATGTGGCATGTTCCTGGAGCAGGACTCAGTGGAGCAGGTGAAGAAAATATTGACAAAGGTGTGTTCACCAGTATACTTCATATTCGTAATCATAAGGGATGTTAAAGATATTTTTTCCTCAGAACAAGAATTCCAACAACAGGATGATCAATTATTCACCCTTGGAAACTTTTTGTTTAAGGATATTTTCCTCAGAGCAGATATCCTGTAGAAATAATAAATCAATCACCGAACTCTGGAAGATCTTTAGCAAACCACAGCAAGAAAATAAGAATGAACGGATATGCTGAAAAAGCAAGAATCATCAGAGAAGCAAGAAGACCCCCACCAAAAAGAGTATAAAACGGGACTCCACCACAGCAAGGATGGCGAACCACGGGATTTGGAGCGATAGAGTCCGAATTGGGTTCACCCAGTGCCGATCGCCCGGCTCGGCACTATTTTGCTCGTGGCTTTTTAAACTTATACTTTGTCAATATTAATAAATTCTCTTTTAATTATTAAATTGGCTGGTTCATTTATAACAAATGCTATGAAGAAAACCAGGTAACCTAGCAGAAAAACACATTCAGTGCAACCTCCCAACTGTACATGCAGGAGAAAACAGCAGATCACTTTTCTAAGAGTAACTCACCATTTTCAGACTTCTGCAGGGAGTACTTGTACTGGACATTTACAGAACTACCAGATCCCATGTTCTCCAACCAATGCTCCAACGTTGCAGACTGGTCCACTGTCACCAAAACCACAAGTGAGATGCAGGGAACACCATTTGGTCACAATTAAAACAGCTGCAACACGTTCCACAGTGCCAAGAATCTACAATTAAATATATTAACACTTAATATCAATGTTCAGATGGCCTCTCTTGGGCCTAAGTACATTTTCCATTACCAGGTTTCTCCAGCTACTCCCAGACGATCAGATGAGGATTTCTTTCTCACTGCTTCACATTCCAAGTGTGTTTTATAAACAGGAATCAATTCAGCACCTTGAGCTACTTGCATAAAAGTAGATACTGTGACTGTTTGGCAAATTTATAAAAAGCTTTTCAATACTGTTAAAAATATGATAAGGTAATTAATGTTATAAAATTAATATGATGATAAAGCTCACCAGTATGGTAGTAGAATTCAGGTTATAAAAGTAAAACAGTATAAAATCATCCTGGTCAGAAAACTGCGATTTGGACATGCCCTGGGAAAGACCCACTGCAAGGACATCAACAAAAGCCAAGGAGGATGTCTCAAGGCAATCACTGAAGGAACAATGGACAGCCACAGAAGGGGTAATGTGTTCTCAAAAGAAGACGGCTCAGCCAACAACCCAGTGATCAACACCCATCAGATGACCATCCACCCCATATGGATCTTATCAGCACTGCCAGGTGCATGCATCCCAATGCCAGGTTCCTGAAAATCCAATCCAGCCCTGCCCCGTACCGCGCCCCCCCACCCCCGCCCTTTCCTGGAAATTCATTCAACAGACAGGATACATAGGAAAGAACATCTAAGAATATGGAAAGAAGACCAGAAGGAACAAGGGAACCTCAACATCAGCAGTTTGGGCTCAAAATTGTATAAATACCGACGTCGCAGAAGCAACTTTGTGAACTGTGGGAGACGCTGCTAGAGGCCAGATCCCTGTTCACCCAGTTCTGACCCCGGGCTTAGAACTGTCCCCTTTTGATTGTGGCTTTTATTTTCTTTGTGTCTATCAAATTTCCAATAAATCATTTTGTCGGAAATTTTGATTGATCAAATATTTATAACAATCCTGATCAAGAACTATTAAAAAGTCATTAAGAAGCAGTATGTGCAGACAAATATTCTGTAGTGCAGACAAATATTCATGTAGTCACCTGTAAAGGATAACTCATGAAGGATGAACACAAACCAGATATTTAATCTGACCACATCTAGCAGGAAGCTGAGTCTAGAATAACAATTAGCTATCAGAAGAAAATAATCAGCTTTATTAAATACTGCTTGCCTTCATCTCATGCATCTGCTCAAGTGTGAGAGCATATTTCACCATCAATTGCCAGTATAAAAGGACAGACATCCAGACTTTAGTAAGCTCACGGCTGTGGAAGCTATGGTGAGGGTAAACAGCTCCTAATGCAAGATCAGTCAAACTCTGAAGTCTCTCACTTTGAGGATAACCAGAATGTAATTCACAGTCAGACATTTTTCCTCTGGAAAAATAACAGTCATACTACTGCCAAAGCAGCCCCGGGCTGTATCACAGGCTGAAGAATTCAACAGATTTTTATTTTCCCCTGAAATTCAGGGAGGAGAAAGCTCAGAAATGGAGGGAAGGAAATGAACACCTGTACAAATGTTAAAACTGGTGCTGGCAGGAGAACATAGCTCAAAGTATTTTGAAGGGTCAGGACAGAGTAACTACAGAGGCACTTCTGCCCAGGAAAAGGAAAACTCCTCCTCCTTTCCTCATTTTCTGCAATCTCTTTGCCTCCTTCAATCTCTTTCCACCTAACCCACGTCTTTCTTCTCACAATAGATCAGATCCACGCAAACGCTAATTGAAGAAGCGCATCCAGGTGTCGTGTAAGGTGAGTGATCTGTGTTTGCTCAGATGAGCCCTGCTCAGTCACACTGCAGCACACGGAGGTTCTAAAGCACTCTCTCCCTTGCTCCAGTATGCCCAATTGTATAATGGCATCCTCACAATGCGACGAGTGGGTGACACAACAGGGTACACCCCAATGCTCTCAGCAAAATACCTACACTCCTGTTTTATTCTATCATTTCATATCCATGTCACAAATTGCCTGAAATCGCTGCCAAATCACACCCAATTTTACCTAGTGCTTTACCTTCTTTGTGCTCAAATAATGCAGGTACTCTGACAGTACATCAAACTCACCAGTTATAGCTCGTTTGTAACCTCCTGTACCAGGGAAATCAGAGTTCAGGAAAAAGTTCAGAACTCTAGAGCATAGGCCCTCTGGCCTCTCCAAACAAAAATTTCACTTAACACAGATCTGAGGATTACTACAAGTTTCAGCTTTCCAGAGAAGGAATGATACAAATGATTCATTCTGCATTGGCCCCTTTCCTAGGAACTGGAACACTTCCAGGTTACTTTTAAAACAATGGAGAACAAATTTGAAGCAAAGACTCAAGGATGGTGTTCAGTACTTTGCCTGCTGAGGATGTGTTCAGGGGTACCACCTGCTTGCTTAGATAAAATGTGACCTTGGATTTGAGGTCACCTTTGGCAACAAATTTCTTATTTCCATCTCTCCCTGCAAAACAGGCATTTATTATTTGGGTAGCCCTACTTGAAACAGATTTCAGCCATCCACAGAAAGGGATGGACTAGTGTTAGTGTGCCCTAATTATCACGTCATGAAGAGGTTTATCAACAGGTCCCTCCCAAGCACTTTCTGGAGCTGTGAACTTTTTCATTTGTTGCCCTGAGATTTTTGTCAGGGGCACAACCTGAGCAAAGGAGCACACAGGAGTAAATTGACTCCAATGGAAGCAAACCTGTTTCAAGGCTGGAAGGACTGAGGACGAAACAGAACCAGTCCAACTGCTCAGCACCTGGGATCCTTCCTCATCCACCCAACAGTGACACGTTCCCTTCCTTTCCTAAATGCCTGTACCTAAGAAATTGAAGAAGAACAAATCCATCAAGGCACAGCCTCAAAGACTGGATGAACTGAGCAGCAGCATCACTTCAGGTAAAGGTTCTATTAAACTTACAGGTGAGAAATATGATCAGCCAGGAAACAGCTACCAACCACTCCATCCTCATCTTGCTCTTGGCTGCCACTCCTCTCCTGCAGAGAGAACTTCCTTCTCTCTGGTGCAATTAGGCGGCCTCTGTAACAGGTTTTCCTCACACCTCCTTTGCACAGGGCTGTCCCCAGTAGGTGCCATGGCACAGAGCACCTGCCAACGAACACCCGCACTCTGTAAAGCCAGGTGAAAAAACCCACTGCACACACTTTTAAACCACCACTAAAAAGTCATGGACTCAAGAGCCTCACATGGACACAGACAACCAGAGGAAGACCAAGCTCAGGGCCTCAGGAGAAGGCCACACACACACAGAGGAGACGCACATTCCCTGACCATCAAAGGTAATGTTTCACAGGCAGGAGAGAGATAGAGCAGCCAGAATCCATGCACTTCCCAACCCATTGGGTAACAGTTCTTGCAACTCTTCAAACACAAGCAGAGGACTTGTTCAATAACACCATCTAGTGTTATTGAACACTAATACATAAAATTCAGAAAAGGAAACCTTGCACAAATCCACTTGAGTCAATCACTCCAAAACACAAGCAACAAAAGCCTAGGTAAATTTCCTGGCTTAGCCTAATTATTTTAGCTTCTCCAAAATCAAAGGGACAGCAATCTGAACCAAATCCTACATGCTAGGAACTTGTGCATATCATAGAGCTTTGCAGAATGTGGTGCTCAACCCACAGGACCTGCCAGAAATAACTCTATTGTGAAGCCTGCTCCTAGGAAAGGTGACATTTTGTGTATCATGAACAGGATGCCCACTAACCCGACAGTTTTATAGACATTCCAGCAATGGAGGGAACTGGTGAGCAGAATATGGAAGGCAACATGAGGACATAGACTAGAAAGTTTACTAGGGAAAAACCTAAAAGAGATGTTGGAAGGAAACTAATTTTAAGTTCGGCTAAAAAAAAAAAACAAAACAAGAGTTTAAGAGTGATTGATGAATTAAAAAGCAATCAAATACTTCTCCCAAGGAAAAAAATGCTAGCTGGCACTAGGCAAAGTGATGATCCTACCTTGCATCTCAGAGTAAATACCTATGTATGACCCACATGCTCATCAGACCCAGCACCACTCGTAGCTGCAAACAAGATGGTGAAGCGTGTATTCCAGACACACACCCACAGTTACTGCAGTGCCAAAAAGGGGAATTACAAATACAAAACTCTCAAATGCAGGTTTATACACCTTGACATACAGAAAGGATATTTTACCTCAAACTTCAAGCTATTTCTGAACACAAAACCCTGTTGCAAAGAATTAAAAAGAAAAATGCAACTTACCTTGCCAAGTCCTAATTTATGGATTTGTTGAGATAAACACAACTGAAGCTCTCCACTTGATAAATTTTGGTGTATTCAGTACCCAAATGATTGATGACTTTTGATGGTGTTTGTTTAGTTACAGCTGCAAAATCTCCTCCTCAGAATCCAAATAATAAAGTATAGTGTTCCTCTGGGCAGGCAGCACGACAGGCTAAGTCTCTGTGCACGTGCAACCCAGAACTGGTGCAGACACTTTTATTTACTGCCCAGTTATGAGCAGCCTTAAGAATCCTTTACCATGTGATGCTTAATAAAGGCTACAGATCTCAACTGGATTAGGATTACTCAAGGGATTATGAATGAGAAATACAGCATGTTGGACTCTCTCATCCTAGGAGTCAGCTCTTACACACTTTCTAGCCACCCTCTGCTAAATGCAAACTTCTGGAGGAAGAATAAATCAAGGTTTCACCCCTTATTTGTGTGGGGCTTTGTAGCTAAGGAATCTCTAGAGCAGAAAGGAAGGGATGTGAAAAAAAGCAAGGATAATTTACCTTGTTTTATTACTTCATAATTCCAGGGCTTGAGAAAGCAGGAGAACCACTGTTCTTTCCAGTCTTTAAAAAGTGTACACACAGAGTAGATGAAATCTCAAACAGAAATATGATCAGCAAACTATTCAAATAACTATAAATGATCCTCATTTTTTAAAAAAGCAATGATGACAAAGTCAGAATACCAGGGCTAGAGAAATACCTTCAGGATGTTTTGATGCAGTCTTTCTTGGCAAAAATTCCCACAAAACATCCAAACCTACCAAAAAAACAATCACTGTTACATTTTAATTTTTCCAGCATTAAAATGGTTTTATTTAAGCATAAACAATCACATCTCTGCATTTTCATCAAACTTCAGTTCTTATCACAAGTACTTTAGCTACTTACAGTTTAAATTATCTAAGTGGTTGGATATATCACTTACCAGTTAATCAGTATTTACATTTTCAGCTTGTTGTTAAAAAATAAGACCAGGAAGTTATGTATCCTTTGGGTTAGCAGAAAAGTATGCAAGGTAGGAGAAAGACTTTATTTTGTTGGAAATCAGCATCTTGGAGTGTTCATTACCACAGAAAATTCAAGGTTTTCAAGAAAGTAATTTATAAGGAAAAAAAAAATTTACATTCCTCACTCATTTAAACTTCATAACCCCAAACCGCTGCCAAGCCATAAACACAACAGTGGAAGGAAATTGTTTCCTGAAGATTCATAGATACTAACAACTTAGACATTCCAGATTGTTTGTACACATTGAAGCAAATACATTTGGCTGAATTTATATAGCAGAGCATCTGGGCACACCCCTGCCAAAGGATAATCAACCTAATGCTGCAGAAGTCAGGATGACTACACAAAGCCACACCTGTAAGGATCCTGTAGATGTGGGTGGCTGTTATTTAAAGAAAACCTGGTGGGATCACAAATCAGTGCCTACTGTGTGAATTAAAGCAATGGCATTCTGGAATCTCAAAGACAGTGAACATTTTAAAATCTTCCTCCAGGAAATCTTCAAATTTCTCATCTGGCTGCTGTATGTCGCTGTCCAAACTGGGTCAAGGCAAAGCTTGCAGCACTTTTATCCAGGCAGGAGGAGAGGATGCAGGTAAGTAGGTTATGAGACTCACAAGGAGATAAAGGGCCCTCAGCTCCAGAAGGTGCTTTCAGAGCTGTTTGCATAACCAGTGCACACTCACCACAGCCAGCATGGCATGGACCTGGGAGTTGTGCTCTGTCACCTTCACAGAGGTGACATTCTATCCAGTAAAGAAGGGCTCTTTCCGGCTTTTCTTGAAGGTATCCTCTGGTCTTGACTCTCTAAATTCCTCAGTGTTTCTGGAGTCCACCTAAGTGTCTAAACTCAATATACAGTCACAGCACAACCTGACAAAAACCCCACTGCTCTGCACTGTAAAACAAGATGTTAACTTTTACTGGAGATAACTCGATCTGAATGCACAAAAACAAATACAACCATTTTTTAACCTCACTGCTACCCAACACAATCTCCTCTCAGCTACCAAGGAGAAGAGTGCATTACCACAATTCCTGACACAGCTCCTAATTTCTGATAAATACCTGTAGTCTACAGCTGGGCATGCTGCTGAGTGCTGCATCCGCCCCTGCTAGACCCAGGATCAACAACTTCTCATGGATGAGGGAAAAGGATGATGACATAGAAGTAACCCCACAAGCTATCAGCTGAATATTTTTATTTAGTTATTTCAGACCTACAGGCTATGTAAATTACAAAATGTATTTATTAGTCAGCACAGAAGTACATTGCAGTTGCACAACTCCTACCAAAAATAATACAAGCCATTTTTACCCATGAACATCTACGAGAGCATCAATTCAATTACAAGAAATTTCAAACTTCCATTACAGGTCATTATTAACAGCATCACCTGCAACACTTCAAAGAGTTAACAAATCATTGTTTCCTGAATGGTTCACATTATTCATGAACCAAAGCCACTGTATTGCTCCCAGGAGTGATTGTAAAAGTGCATGTTAGTCTCGCACAGCTTCCACTTCTCACTCAGTGTGTTGAACTAGAAAAATAGGCAAGAGAGCACAGGTTTGTCCAGAATTAAGTGAAAAACAAGTTCTACACAATCTCTAGAAAGAATTATTCTTGCTAAAATCAGATCTCACAGAACTGCTACAACAATAATAGCAATAATATATTTTAAAAAACTTTTAACTGGGAATACAACTTCTTGTGCTCTTGCCAAGGCAATGCAGCCAATTTCTCAGCATAGAAATTCTCGTAATATCTCTCTGAAGCTGTCCCATGAAGCACCTTGTGAGCTCAAGAACTTGGACTTGTTCTGCACATTCACAGGACAAAGCCCCCAAAGGATGCTGCTCACATACAGTCACTGGTGAGCAGCAATTACCAACATAGCTTGATTTTTCTTGGTGCTAAGTGCACCATCCCCTCCTGCTGGGGATTCAGTTCCCTCTGGTAGGGCTTCCTGTTATCATCCACCTGGGGAAAAGCAAATACCATAGTGGGGAATGGTAAAAATAGCCAAAACATTCCCAGAGGGAACCTCTCTCTACCTTTAGGTTGCAACATCCACCCCTTTCTCTCTGATCAAAACTCTAAGATCATCTCCCAGAGTTTCACTAGGAGAGTCATTATTTAACTCCCTCTAAAACAACAAGGGAAGGTATTTATACCAGGGCAATAAGCAGAATCAGGGATTCAGACTGGGTCACCAGAGTGCCACTGCAATGCTTTGTCCCTCACTGACTCTGCAGATGAAATGGTTGTGCAAGTACAGATGCCACTTACACCTCTGCCACTTCCACCTCTTCACTCCTCAGTTCTCATCCATGTCTGGTAGCGATCCGGAAGCGCGGCACTCATGACTGTGGTGTACACTGTGTTACTGGCAGGGAAAGAGCAACAGAGCAAGTGAGCGACATTCCAAAGGCAAGGCAGCAGGACAAATCTTTGTGGAAACAAATATTCTGCTTAGGTACAGAAGGATTAGGAAAAGAGATTGATCAAATTAAAGACTGTTTGCACTAATTTTTAGTGTTCTTTCCCCCACACAGCACAACAGAGGAACGGTATTAAACAATTGGTACTGTATCTATGTCACAGCTGAGATGAACCTTTTCCTTTCCCCATTTCCTCACACTGGCAAGGCAGAGGAGATGTAGAGGAAGCCACTGCTAAGCTCCAATGACAATGACTGATGCAGAGAATACACAGAGCTCCATGTAAAAGTGAACCCTAACATGGTAACCTGCAAAAGTGCAATTTCTGGAACAGCACAGAGGAATGGTGTACTGAAATACATCTCTTGGAAACCCAGTAAATGGTATCTAAAAGCTTTATTCCTCTTACTTTATTACACAAATCAGAGCTGTATCAGAACATGCAGAAAAAGCTACTGTCAGTGTTAACACCAACCCGAAAGTTGTGAAAGTGGGCAAAGGAGTCAGTGTGACATCCAGCTGCTCCTCCAAAGGAGTCATTTGTTTCACTACTCCAAAGCAATTTCCCATTCCCAGACTGAGCCTAAACAGGTGTGGCTCCCTAACTGAAGTGGCATATGCAAAAGGAATGGTGTTGTGGAAGTGGAAATAGAGGGTCATGAGCACAAGCCAAAATCTAAGCTGGGAAACCACAAGACTCAGACACATAAGGAGGATCCTAAGGAAGTTCGCGCTGTATTTTCAAATGGCCTGAGGCACAGATCAACATCTCTCAATCTAATACTTACTTGTTTAAGACTGGCTTCACTGACAACACCTGTACAGAAAGTTTGAAGAGTTGTCATTTGGGTAGATAAAGAAAGAAATAAATGGCTATTAAGAAACAGCAGTAGGATGAAGTTATGAAAGGAATAATATAAAGTCAATGATTTCTCGCCTTTCTTAAACATCAGACCATTTTACAGAAGTACTTTCAAAAAAGCCCTCTCAAAGACATTCCAATTCCTAAAGCTCACCATATCTAACACTAAGTGTCTAAGCTTGAAATAAGACACTGCACAAAGATGATGGGATTCACCTCCTGCACTTTCCACCTGAATTGGTCAACTGTTATAAAATCCCTAAATATGAGTCCAGAAGCATTTTGAACAACTTTCTCATTCCAGATCGTTTGTACACATTGAAGCAAATACATTCTTCAACTCCCCTAGAAACAGCTGTGCAGTAAGTAAACCTTGTTCCCCACAATAAAGCACAGCTTTTACATCCCTGATAAAAGAACACTTCTGCTTTGTCAAAGAACTTGAACAGCAACTCACAATGCAGAATTTGAGAAATACCTTAAAGAGTGTATCAAAGTTGATGTTGTGCTGCCCAGTAGCATTGAGAGCTTTGATGGCTGCAGTTCTGTGGGAAAGCAACACATTATCAATTAAACACTCTTGTCTATTCCAAAGTCTACAAAGCACCAACACAAACACCTTCTTACTAAAGGCCCTTGACACTGAAATGCCTGCTTTGGTCTAAAATAACCCCACATTGTGTGACTGGATCTCATCTCACAGTGTTGCAGTTCCTGTTACTACTCCATTGAGTACATACCAAGAAGGAACCTGCCAACCCCTTTTTGCACACTACACAGCCTAAAAATCCCACATAAGAACCTTCCAAGTGCCGTCTGATACTCTGGCACTGTCAGTCTAAGTTATTTACCTTCTACTAAATTTTGCTTTCTAAGCAAGTTTTTGCCCTATGCGTTATCTTTGCAATTTCTTATTATTTATGCTAATCACTGTCTCACAGCCTTCCCTCTGGCATCTGTGAATACTGCTCTACCCCATATGTATTCCCTTCAGAGTGGCATTACAGGAACTCAATGAGCTGCCTGCTCAAGGAGAAAACACCTGTACATACCCCTAACCACTTTTTAAATGTGTTCTCTCCCCACAGAGCTTCCAATCAATTTACCTGCGATCATCAAAAGGAGGAGGGGTAGTCCAATGATCATAGTTCGTCTCCACACGAAACCACCTGTAAGAAGCATATGAGTAAACAAAAGGTGAATCAGTAAGTAAAAGATCAAGTCCAACAATCAGTATATCGCCAAAAGGAGGAAAATCCCTTGAAAGGCAACTCCCTCAGCTTGCTGCACGCCCAAGGGCACCATGCCGGTAGATCTAACAGCCTTTACCATCAACTATGGAACACAGGAATGTGGTTGGTTGTTGGAACAAGCAACAGTGGGTGGCCTCTGATCTCCTGCTGTAACCATGATCAAGAGGTGCCCCAGATCTCTCAAGGAAGTTGTGCCATTAAGCCAGTCACTCAGAAGGGCACATGAGAAGCAAAACCAAGATTTTTTCCTACTTACGCTCCACCTAAGGGATCAAGAGGCCAGAGATCTGCTGGCCCTCTTCTATTCCTCGTTATGACCATGCCTTCTTTGGGTGAGACACCTCCCACAATATAGTAAACTTCAGCAATAATGGGAACACCAGCCAGTCTGAGAACAGCAGACTGGAAGTCCTCTGCTTCGCTCAGAGTCTAACACAAAAACGAGATGACAGTGAGGTTACACACAAAAACAAGCACAGGGGCATTTTCAAACGAACAAAGGTCTAGCGCTTCTGAAAATGGTAACTGACTTTGGAGTGCAACTTGAAAATATTATTAATATAGCAACATAACAAACAGTATAAAATAATCCCTGGCACAAGTATTCACCATCTAGGAGTACAGCTGTCTTAACTGGTCACGACACAAGTCACAGCTAGCTGAAACACTCCCTAGGACAGAAGTCTTGGCACAGCTTCTCCAGGACCTTTGGCATTGGAGGTTGCTCTCCCAAAGAACCAGAATTGCCTCATTACTGAATACAAGATCCACACTAAGTTTCTCCTGAGAAATCCATTTGCTTATCAAATTGCTAAGCCTTCTGTGCCACTGATTCTAATGCCACTATATGTTTAAGGACAAATGCGGCATGACTGAAAAGCAAGAACAACTCAGTGCACTTACATCTCGCACAAGCCAGCTGACAGGGTAATTCCTATTGAGGAAAGCAGCTATAGCATTTTCCCACCATCTACCACCATCTGCGGAGAAAAAGAAATATTACTACACATGTAGTTTATATACAGTGAGACAGGGTAGGTGCCAATCAGCACAAAGGATCAACATTTTACAGGAGAAATGCCAACAAGGAGCACAACCTTCAGCTTAAATATGTATAGACAACATAATTCTAACTGATAGTCAGCCACAGCAGCTGGATTAACACCCCTGCTTTCAAGAAAGCATCTCAGACCTGTTATGACAGGACTGATAATCACCTCATTACTCACCTTACATACTAAAATACTAAATACTAAAGTAGGAATAAATCCACAGAAATAATAAAACAGCTAAAAAAGAGGTAGTGATAGTGTTTGTGCTACTGAGAAAAATAAGTGAAATGCAAAAACCAGAAGGCCAAGTTTGTTACTATTTAAACACTCACACTTTGCAAAGCACAAAAAAAATCAAAACCAGTCTGCTTGTCACTTGATAGACCCTGATTTAGTCATCCTGCTTCCAAACCATAGTTCCCATGCTCATTTCCCTCAATTTGTATTTTAGTTGAAATGAACTGAAAACAGCTTTCACCTCAGATAAACCAGCAACCAGTCAGCAGCAGCCCATGGACAGGACTACTGCAGCATATGTGGAGTGAGCACAGGATGTGAGAGACATAGGACTTTGGTACACAAGATTTCCTCAATCATGTCAGTAAGTATCAGCCCAGGATGCTCCACTTTTGAAAGGACTAGCTACTCTGGAATCAGAAGCAGCGTGCATGTCAACTATGAAAGAGTTTAGTGAATCCAACAAGGCAGCATTAACAAAGCCAACAGGAAGTAAGAGGTCCAAGTGCTCCATAGAAGAATGCCTACTCAGAGATAATGTACAGGTGGAACACATACAGTGAATATTGTCTGCATAGCTAAAGAGTTGAAGAACAGATTGTTCAAGATTAAAAAGAAAAATGCTTATCTCCAACACAAGGGAAAAATAAACATTTTAGATGCTGGTTCTGAGAACATGTGATTGCCAGTTCTAACAGTCACCTAATAAAGAACAGCACAGGAATAAAGAGGAAAGAAATGGAGGAGACAACTTCCCAAGCTTTGAGTTGGATGTAACTGTCATTACTTGTGAAACCGATACCCTGATGAACAAGGCAGTGACCTTCCCCCGCCTACCCCACTGCTACAAGTTTTAGTGCTCAGTAGTGACATCTCTCAACTCTGCTCTACTACTGATCTTGCTCAACTGCCTTTCTGGTGTCTCCAGGCATTCCCTTAGGCCCTGCTGCCTTTCCCCTTGATCTTCCCCTCCTCTCTTTCCAACTGCCTTATGAGGCCAGACAATCACAGAATACGGAAGAACCAGGAAAGGAGCTTTTTCTTTGCTGTCCATACTGCATCTTACCTCAGCCCCATCTCTGCCACCTCCAATAGTGTCCCTTGACCAGATCACATATTTTACAGCATTCCCAAGGCTTTCCCCATCCTTTGACACTTTCAGCTCAGGTGACACAGCTGACAAATACCTTCCCCTAAACAGCAGCCAAAACCAGGCATGTGCTTTCACTCCCTGAGGGCAAGGGAAGGCATTCCACTTCACATCCTTCCTGGCAACCTTAACCTCATTGTTCCCTCTGAGAGAAAAAGGCCAGGGCAGGCAACAATCACAAAACCAACACACAACATCAACTGTGGAAGACATTTCCTTTACCTCGTTCATCTCCAGAGATGGTGAACTTGTGTGGACTTTGCCCAGTCCATAAGCCTACATAACCAAGAAATGTGGTGCCTTGGTACACAACCTGAAACCAGGAAAAAGAGCAGCTGAGCGTTTCAGAACAGAACACAGTTGGAACCTGCAGCCTGTACTTCTTTCTATAGCTTTCATACCTATGTTACTATAGCACACCATGCCTTCAGTTACAGGAAAGCATACCAAATAAATCATAAAGGAACGCAGAGGCCTCAAACTCACAGCATTTCAGTGGTTTGTGATCACCAACAGCTACAAGACTTTTGCTCAGGTTAAACTGACAAGCAACAAACAGCAACTTTTCCATTTACAAAATGGACTAATGAACATAGAAACCAGACTCACAGAACTGCACTAACAACTGATTTTTTTTTTTAATCTTTCTCTAAAAACACACCTATTGGTAATAGAAATTAACAATTCTTTAGACAAGGTCTAAACAGAAAAAAAGCCTTAGAACTGGCTCCTACCAAAACCGCTCTCTTTGCCATATTCCCTAGTATTTCTTTTCTTTTTTAGCATCTTGACATTTCCTTTTTTCAGCATCTCTTAGAAATAACTTCAATACTAGATTAAGCTGTTCTACTTTTTCCAGTCAATCACCATAAACTGGATGTCCAGAAAGGAAGGAAAATCAGCATTCATCCCACACTCCTGGAGCATAACTGTGCTGCTCTAACAATCCAGTATATTTGGGATGGGAACCCCATTCCTGTACTAAACTCTTCATCTAAGCAGCTACAGGGCTGTCCCATTTTTCATGGAACACTAGGCAGACACACCAAACCCAGACCATACTTGTCCACTCTTTATAAACTGCACATCCAGCGTGATCTTGCTCAATATATCAACAAAATCATAATCCAGGTTCCGACCGTGGTAAATGTTTCCTTTGTCATCCTGAGCAACAATGCTGGTACAGAACCTGCAAACAGAACAGGGCAAGGAATGACTGAGGGCACAGCTCTGGCACTGCTTGCAATATTCTAGCTGCAGGAGCTCAACCTTTCAGTAGTAATTGAGCTGATGCTCTGCTAAGTGTTTTACTAATGTTACCATACAAAGAGGAGTCCATACCACAACACGGTCCACAGCAGCTCACAAATGACAGGGCAAGCGAAACCAGTACTTCCACTTGGGAAAAACAATTATTTCATTTCACTTTTGTAAGTCATAATGAAAAGCTGACATTGAAAGCATTCATAAAGTGTCACACTTTCCGCATTTAATTCTGATGATTTTATTTCCATTTGAACTCTTTATAATTTTAATCACAGGTAGGTAAGTTCAAATTAAGTCCCATCAATGAAATTGAAAAACACTGATTCAAGTATCAGCCACTTCACAAACAGACTATTCTCTAGAACAGGAAGAGTGCACAAACTTTGTGTAACAAGTTCAATTTCACTAGAACAGGTTTTTTTTTTGGTGGCGTATATTGCATTAGCAGGGAATTAACTTACTTTGTCTGTAGTTTTGAGTTGGTCATTTCAGTGATGCATAACTCTGCCTCTCAAAAATATAAAGGTAAAAAATTCTTCATTTAAGTAGGCTATTTGCAGTTAATGGGGGTGTTCTAATATCCAAGCCAAGAAATTTAAATTCAAGGGCTTCATCAGGGTGAAGTATGGCAAGTATTCTCTGCGAAACACTAAAACAGCCAGCACTTAAATGTATCATATTCAATACTAGTCCTTACTATAAAAAGATAATAAATTGAGTACTACACATTAAGAAAAAAAAAATCAAATGCAAACATGCCTTGACATTTGCTAAAATGTATATGGAGAAATATTTTAGGCTCCCCAGAGACAACACAAATGTTGATTATTCTCCTGCACCATGTTTCTCGGGCAAAAAGAGTCAATGAAATTGAGTATTTTTTCAGTGAGATTTTGCTACCTTAAATACTCTAGCCATTTTCGACTGTTGAAGTCAGGAAGTGATATTATGCAGTCATTGTGAACTCTCAGCCAGAAAGTAGTTTAGTAGTAACTTTATCTCAGATAAATGAGAGAGCAACTAATTATTCTAGCCTCCTTTTGGGCAATTTTTAAGTGACAGAGAACATTACATTATCTTCAAACACAAATGATCTCTACTTTTGGATGGACATACCTTACCAGCAAAAATGATTTTTGGATTTTAATACATTTATATATGTACATACACAAAACAATGATAGATAGATATTCCTTGTAGAATACAATAGACAACCTAACCATTTCTCGTTCCATTCAGCATTCAATCTGCCAAAAGAGAATGAAACCTTCCGACTGAACAGATGAAGAGGTCTCAGAACACGTGTAAGTCACCCACCACGTGCCTTCTCCCACGCTGAACTGAAGCTCTACGCCCACCTAGACGAGACCGTGTAAGTACCCGACACTTACGCAGTGGATTCGTAGGCGAAGTTCAGCAGGACTCCATCTCCCAGACTTATTCCCAGTGCTTCGCACATCCCCGCAATTTCTCCCGCGAAAGGCTGCGGCATGAAAAGCTGCAGTTCGGCTGCTATGGGCAGGATGACCTGGTGAACCCATTTCGGTACGCTCTCGCTGCAAGACACACCCGAGTGGTTAGCCGAGAGCGGCCCCGCGGCTCACACCTGGCACCCCCGCGCTGCTCCATCAGCCCTCTCGGCGCTGCCCCGCTCCCCGCCTGCCCGGCCGCACGCACTCGATGACCCGCCGGACGGCGGCGCGCAGGAAGGCGGGCTCGAAGTGCCGCAGCACGGGCAGCCAGCGCTGCTCGGCCGGGCTGTCCAGGCTCACGTTGCAGCGCAGGGGGGCCGCCGCCCCCGCCACCCCGCACAGCAGCGCCAGCAGCGCCCACGGCCCGCAGCTCATGGCGCAGGATGGAGCGGCAGCGGCGCCCCGGGGCCAGCCCGCCCTTCCCCGCGCCGCAGGGCCCGCCCCGGGGCGTCACCGCCAGCCCGCCTGGAGCCTGCAAGATAGCTTCGTCCCGTGGGACGGGGGACAGAGCAACCACAGCAGCAGGTGTATGGTACTGGGTAACATGTGCATTGCCCCGGTGCTGCTGCTGCTATCCAAACCGCTCCAAGGCTGTCGCTTCCACAAGGACGGCAGAGGGGACAAAGCCACGCTTGGCAGAGCTGTCAGCATGCTGACTGACACAGCAAGGCTGTAAACAAGAGGGAAACAGGAAGAGAGAAGACTTGTCCTTAACCGCGGGGGCAAAAGATTACCACTCCCTTTCAGTGTCAGGGGTTATTAGTTTCTGGACACATGCACAAGACGGGAAACTGCTCGGCTGTTCAGCAGCGAAAACGCCCCCACCAGTACAACTGTGGTTTATAGATTGTACTTTCCTTCACCTCCTCCCACCTTTGGCTCCAGCCCCTACTCCAAACTCCCTCCCCACAGCACTCCGGCTCCCAGCTACACGTGCTCCTCCTCCTCCCAAGAGCTCACTGCTCTCCGTCCCGAGTACCAATCCCTGCCCTTCCCTCAGCAGTCACATACAATTTGAACACCGAAAGACGTAAAAAAATATTTTTTTTAAAAAATCCTACTTGGTCCTTCTCTCCTTTAAGCCTAAGTTGTTTTTGTTTTGTTTTTTTTTCTCTAGGAAACAGTGTGACAAAACAAAAAATCCATACAAGAAAGAAAGTTATCACAAATACATATTCAACAAATAGCTAAGTGAATTCCCACATGGGATATGAACATTTATCTGGCTTCCTAAAAAGAAAGGGAAAAAGCACCTCACCAACTGCATTTCTATTATACTGTGCATGTGGCACCTGTTTCTACACCACAAAGAAATCCATTTCTTTAAAAGGATGGCATAAATAACTCCCTCAAGTTATAAATACTTTATCAACTCCAGCAACACAGGTGGCTGGGAAGGTACAAAGAACTCATTAATGGTCCCAACAGAGGTCAAGGCTAAAGCACAAGTTCAACGTTAGAAAAGAATCCAGACATCCACATGATTCTTGCATGCTCTTGCCAAGAGACACCAGCAAGTCCCACCACTATGGGAAAACATTCCATTTTTCTGACATGTGATGCTATTTTTGTATTTCAATGGCAAAAAAAACCCACCCTCTCTCTCAATACACCAACTTTATTTTTCTTTTATTAGTAAGCCATAATGAATTGATCTTCCCCACAACCTGCATCACAGATGAATTTGGTATTATTAAATTGGTCAAAGCTGGCTGCTTAGACAACAGCTCACTCCATCTGTACAGTCACTCCCCTAAGACAAAGATGCTATATCCACATGCTTTATAGAATGACCAGAATATTTTTTCCTGTTACTTAGTCATTAATTGCCTCAAGTAGAATTTTTACCATACAGTTGTATATTTTAATACTTACACATAAAAAACCCATTCTAAGTAAATTACGTGAAATAAAAATATAATTGCCTTCTACCCTAGAATGCTTTAAAAACAAATTCAAATCTTCCAAGGATTAAGGTGTCTCTCCTATTTATGCAGTATGCATCAGCTTGCAAGAGTTCCATTTGCATTTCCAAACAGATCAGAGCTAAAATCCATAAGGCACCACAGTCCTCCTTTCCCTCAGGGTGATGATGGGTGGAAATAAGCATCTCCAGGGTGACTTCTTCAAGGATGATGAAGCTCTCTCCAGCATTTATTTTAGCAGCTGCTTTCTCTTTTTCAGAAGTGCATCTCTAAGAGCCAGCTAACCACAAAACAAGAGGGGAATATTCAGGAAAGGAGCATAATAATTGAGAAAACCCCTCTTCCACATCAGACAGAATTCTTCAATTTCTTTAACCTCTGATAAAAACACTAAGAGCTCATCAGCTGAAACTGGAAGCAGCAATGCAAATGCTAACAACTGCAGTGGCAGAAACAGGGTTATTCAATTTAACTCCACAGTATAATTAAAGAGATGGGCATTACCAGATCCTATACAATGAACATTGGAAAAAACCATTCTACTGACTTACTTCAAACAGAAGAAATCAAGAAAGTTACAGTTCAGCTGAGAGGTAAGTAAAATTGGTGTTTCATGAAGGAGTATTACAAAACTACTTTTCAAGGGGGAAGGAGGAATTTTTATGAGTGCCATTATCACCCTAAAGAGGTATTATTGTGCTTCAAATACATTTTAAGCTAGTAAAGGAGATAGCTCCAGACTATAGCAAGCAGGTTATTTTATCTTACCACCAGGAAGTGCAGCAGAATGCAGCACTATAAAACTATGATCCTCCAACCCACTCAAAACACGGTTAACAGACTGGTGCTATAGCCTAACTTTCATGGGAAAAAAGTAGGAATAAATGCTGTTTAGCCATTATATTTGAATTTAAAAGATTAATAAGGACAAAATCCTTCAAGATTCTCTTTTTGAATAACTAAGCCAAGTGCAACTGTAAACAGCAGCTTCCTTCAAGCTCCTGGATTGTTCATTTGCAGCCTAATTTGTGTGTTTTGACAGCTGATTTCAATGTTGTCAGCCTTAACTGAGGTGAGGCACAATGATGCCAAATAAACATGTACAGAGGATACTAGTCCACATTCTCCTGCTCAACAGAAAAACTTCAGATATTCTCTACTGAGTCTATTAATAGTTCCTCTGTCTTTCCCTTCCTAAGGCAAGAAATTGCAGACAAATATCATTTGGATAACGTATAATCCTGGAAACAACTCAAAGTTCAAGCAGCATGTAAACACTTGCACAAAACACAATCCAGGAAGAAAAGGCAAGTGGACCACTGGATTATTCTACAAGTCTTGAACTCATTTGAATGAGTTAGTAACACCTTGCAAAACCCTAGACTGGCAGGGGCTTCACCACTGAAGCAGCATTAGTGTGAAACTACTGTTTAACTGAAGTATTTTTTTTTTTTTTCTAAACAGCAGCTATGAGTAGCTAATAAACAACATTTGCATCTGTTCCTCAGGAACATTTGTGACTAGGTATTAGATGACCTCTAGGCCAGGACAGATAAGTCTGTGATAGAGTAGCAAGAGAAAGGTCAGCAACTATGGAGAGTGAACCACAGTCTGCAAAGTAGCTCTTCCTCTGGGACAGGACTCTGGCAAGCCAAGCCACAGGCAGCACCACACCTGTATCACAAACTACTGCTCACATTGCGCCATTCATTCCCAACATGAAACATTACCTGTTTCTCCCTAAAGGAACGCTTGTTCTTGGTCCGAACACTGTGGCTGTACCTCATCATCATGAAGTTCTTGTTCTTTTGTTTTTCTTTATTAGAAGAGCTGGCAAATGGATTAATTCTGGTTTTCTTTTTCACAAATTCTTTTCTGTCTGTTTTTCCTGCCTAGAATGGACAGTGACAATAGAGCAACAGGGGGTTGTTTTCCTTCACCTACCATCAGCATCACCTGCCTGATGGTAGCAGGTTCTATGACAGTAACAACAAATCTGGGTTCAAGATGACTGTGCTCATACATGCCTTCTTCCATACTGACTGTATTTATTAAGTCACAGTGAAAATTGTTCTGTTTGCATTTCCATGGTCACATGTGACCAGCAGGAGATAGCTTATTTGTTACAGCCAAGATGCAGCAGCAAAGAACTAAACAAATCATCTCTCAAAACCCATATGGCAGCTGGGCACCTGTCTTAGATATGCAGCCTCAGCATTTCCTCCTGCACAAGACAAGCCCAAACCCAGAAGGTCAGGATACAGAACATGCCAGTTCCTCACCTTTGCAGTTGCCAATCTCGTCTCCTTGTCTGACTTGGGCTTCTTATGCAGATGTTCAATATCTCTGAGTGAAAGCAACTCACCCCTACACACAAATACAGTAAGTGCCACCACACCAAACTTCATTTGGCAAGGAAAACAAGAAGCCCTCTTCACCCCTTGTCTCTCACCCATTTTAGGCCACTGTCTCACCACGAATTTAGACACAAATGCTTCTTGTTCCCTTCAGGCTGTTCCTCACGTGTGTGACATCCATTTCCATTACAAAAGTCACCCACTTATTTTCCAAGGCCTATTTTTTCACCAAGTTTAAGAAACTCTGGAGCTAAAACCAGGCAGCTACTGCTACAAACCACCCCCGCTCATGCCTCTTGGCCTGAACAAGTCAAACAAACAGTCTCAGACTTGCCAGAAGCTCCTCATGTCTTTTTTCCCAGGTATAAGCCAACCCCCAGCCCAGGATCCATTCTAGGCTCTGCCTCTCACCACAAAACACTGATCAACAGCAGAGCTCTGTGCCCTGCTGCAATGAAGAGTTGCATCAGTAGAGGATAGGTAAGAAAAAGCACTCAGCCCATATCCTACCTGCCCTTCTCCTCTTCATCATCTATTTCAATATATTTCCGCTTTGCAGCTCTGCCAGGCGCAGAATTAAGTTCTTTGGAAAGCTGGGCAAGACGTATTTTCTTGAAGTCTTCCTGAGTTAGCAGCCTGCTTGTACTGACCGCTGCAGCTTTGGCTTTTCGTTCCTCTATGGGCATGCTTTTCACTTTTTCTGCCTTTGGAAAAGAAAAAGGTACAGAAGAACCAGAGCTTTGCAAACCACTCCTGTGCCACAACCCATGATCCTTGCCTCCCAAATACACATCATGCAATGGCAATATTGTTGGGAAATGCTACAATCAGATATCAGGATTTTTCCTTGTCTCATATCCAACTTCTATTGTCTGAATGGAGTATATGCACACCAGATTTTGGGAGTACAAAATCAGCTTTCACCTGATTATCACAGCTCTGAAAGCACTGAGCCCTGAGAGATAACTCCTCCCCTCCCACCCTAAAAACGTGTACTTCAGCAGCACTGCTGAACAGCACTTCAGCCTCACTGCTTCAGGACAGCTTGCTCTGAAGGCCTGGGAAGGTATTTAAGAGCTACATGAAGGTGAAGAGCAAGAGGATTTGTCTGTGGTTAACAAGACTCATTTGTATGTGGCATAGAAGAGACTCGGAACTCACTACTTGTTGCTGCTCCTCATCTGAGGAGTGATGCACATCAATCCATTCTCCATCGTCATTGTCCTCCTCCTCACTCAGACTAGCACTTTCCCAGCCATCTGCTCATGGAACAAGTACAGAGCTGTTAACACAAATTCATCTTCACTACCTGGACTGGCAACAATTGATGCTTGGACTACCTGCTATTGCCACCTTTTATTTATTTCACCCATCTCCTAACTACATTTTGCCCTGGGACATGATCCATGCTATGCAAAGCTCAGTTCTCATCTCCAGGGCAAGATCCTGAAAACAAGGTGCATTTGGAACAGCCTGAAGCACCACAGGAGCTGCTCAGTAATAGTGTGCCCCACTCCCAGCCACCTAAAGCAAGAACAGAAGTACTGTGATTTATAGCTATGTTAATTAAGACAGCCTAAGCATTGCTCTCCACTGCCGTGCTTACCAGCTTCAGCAACCAAGCCCAGTGTTACAGTGATCACTACACAGCCTGTCCCATCAGGGCCTTCATTCCTCTAGCACAGTTCCTGCAGCAACTTCAAGGCACTCGGATTTCATTCACCAAACTCTGCCTTGCTTTTAAAGACTCTTTCCCCTGACTCAGGCAGGGTTTTCAGGGTGTGTAAAGCATTTACACAGGAATTGATTTAAATACACCAAATACTATATCCAACTACTATTTTGGTGTTCTATAATATTCAAAAGGTTTTATTTAGAAGAAGCTGAACACAAACCCCACTGACTAACTGCACTTACTCAGGGACAGACATGTGCAAGCCAAGGCACAGCACGAAATGAAATGCAGGAACAGCAGGTTCCATGTCCACATAAAATCTCAGTGATGGTGATGCCCAAACAAGAATTTTTAAAGAAAGGCCAACCTTCCTCTTGGGTTCCTCCATTTTCCTTTTGATCCTCAACCTCCAGTACTTCTGCTCCTGGAATGTAGTCTTTGGCATCCAGTTCTCCATATTCATGAATCCTGGCTTCCACTGAGGCCTCAGTAGGTTTACCCTGAACATTAACAACACACACATTAAGCATCTATATACCCACCAATCCATGAGCATACCTGGAGGAACAGGAGAGTGTGGGTCCAAAGCCCTTTCCTTATTTCATGGGCAGAGTTTAATCACTCAAGTTGAATGTGTCACAGAAAATTACTGAACTTCAAGAGCATGATCTAACCATGAGTTATGTGAATCTGAACTAACAAAACATGGGTAGCACACCTTGTCCAAAGGCAGCAGGCAGAGGAAGAACACAGACTTGACTCCACTTCTCAAGAGGATACTGAGACCAATTCTCATCACTTTTGAGCACATTCGTTTTTAGTGATGTGAGTGCACAACACATGAAACACTCACCCTGAACTTCTTCTGCAGCATCTCTGGATTCAGGGAGCGGAACAGGTGTATCAGAGTTCTTGCAGACATCATCACATCTGCCAGAAAACGAGAGAGTCAGGAAAAGAGCAGAACTCTGAGCAAACCAAAAGCCCACACAGATCACCAGTATTTACAACTGACTCACATCCTCTGTGAGGTTCTGGTTCCCTCTGATTTCTCTGGTATAGAACACAGCACTTCTTCAAGGCTAACTCCTTTTAACAATCCCTTTCTTTGCTTTGTTTTTTGTCAATTAGCTCCCCTGCCATAACTACCCTTGACTGTTTTGTCTCCCATGGCTACACACTCCAAATAGAGAGATGTAACCCAAACACTAAAAATGGTCTCAGCTCGTAAAAAGCAATTAGGACAGCACTGCCACAAAGGCTGTAACTGAAGAGTACAAAATACAGGAAAAGAAATGGAGTTTAAAGTCATATCCATGTAATATTTACTTTTATTTTTATGCGTCTTGTACTGAACAAGGTCTTGGAGCAGATCTTCAGTCATGGCTAAGGGACACCTTGCAGTGATTTCTTTTATTGCGTTGATTCTAAAAATATGGAAAATTAATTATTTTCTCAACAACAGTTAGGAGAAAATGCCATTTACAGACTGAATTACCTGAAACTTGAAAAACCTCATACAGCATTTATACAAGATTCAGTGTAAGAGCAGAAAACCATCATAAAATACTCCCAGACAAAATACAGAAAGTTGAAGTTAACATACTTTTAACTCAAGCAGATTCTTGAAACAATAGCACAAGTAACAGGAATAAGTTGCAAGTTGCATAAAAAAATACATATATTTTACCACATTTGGAGTTTGACATGACTCATACAATTCTGTACCCACCCTACAGTCATGACCTCCCCAGAATTCTTATCTGTGACAAAGTTGTTGGCAATGGTCATCAACACTGACTGGATAATCTGAAAATAAGAAAAAACCCCACATATTTAATAAAAACTTAACACACTCAGATGTTATTAACAGATAGATCCTTTTTCATAGAAAGTCACATCAGGACATGCCAGTACACCCTACAAATATTTTCTAAACATGAGTTTTCTTGCAGAAAATAAACATCTTTACCCCCTACCCCCCTTTATGAAACAAAGCCACAGAACTTGCAAAAATTGCTGCAATTACCATGAGCTTTTCCAAACAATCTGACCAATTCCCCTTCCCTCTCCCCACACCCACACACTTAGTTGCAGTTCCATGCTGGCCTGCTGCCCATTTAACATCCATCACAGGTGGAACACTGACCTCAGGTGGTACCAGCTGATGTGAAGCCTGTGCAGCAAACAGAAGAATCTTTGTCACTTCTAGAAGAAAAGCCAGAAGAAGATGCCAAAATATATTGCTGCAATTTGCTACAGCCAATAAACACATCCCTTAAATCTCAGCAAGCTGCTCAGTCAGTCCCAAAACCATTCAGCCTGAACTTTTTTGGGACAACTGTTTCTCATCTCCCACCAAGCATTAGGGACTCCTCTGGCCTCCACGCAGCAGCAATAACCACCTAAAGCAAAAGGAAATGCTCCAGAACTGGAGTCAAACACTACTAAAAGGAAGCAGCGTAAGGCAATCATACTGAGCTTCACTAGTCAGGATTAGGCACTCAGATTCCTTTTATTCCTTTGCTGGAGCTTCTCAAATCCTCAGGTCAGGAGTCCTGAGTGCACACAGCCTCCACAGAAGTCCAAAGACTTGGGACTTCTGGCAGTCAGGGACTTGTACTTCCTTTGTCCACACTGGACTACTCCCACTTCCCATCACACTACTGCTACCTGCCCATTTTTCACTGCCACTTCCATCAAATGCCTGTCTCATCACAAGGCATCAGCGGTACCCAGAGTAGCTACTTACCTCTCTGATGGGGTTGGAGGAACCTCTGAACAAAGGGGTAGAAATTAAAAAGAAAAAGCTGCAAGGCAAATTGTAGCATATTATTTTATCTTTGAACTTGAGATCACCTTCATAAGCTAATACATGGTAAACCCATCTCATTCTAGTGTGCTTGCCAAATGCCTCAGATTTTACAGCAAAATGTCGTTTCCTATGTTGAGCTTGATATTTGTGGGACAAGGAAATGAACTGTACCAATATAAATACAGCTGCAGTCTCTCTGCACCTAGTCCTTACCACTGAAATCCTCATATGCTCTAAAACTATCCAACTTAGACTGGATTACTCTTAATACAGTGCAAATATTTTATTACTGGGTGATCTGTACAAAACCTTCCAAGTGCAGGAGCTGCTAGTTTCCCTCTTGTTCAGCACCACCTGACTGACAACTCCGTGGCCAGCATGACCAGCCTCCCAGGAAGGCCTTGGAAGCACCAAGTTCTCCCCTATTCTTTAGGTTTAGCTCAGCTATTCCAGACCAATGCCTTTCTCTAGGAGAGCTCACTTAGTACCACAAGGTCTGTACCACTGTGCCATTCCATGAGGCCTGCTGGCAACTCCCTGACCATCCCTATGCACTTTTGGACATACAGGAAAATAAAACCTTATTTTCCAGAGGCACAAGGCCAGAACATGCCCACACCCAAACCAGGCTGGCTACCAACATAACACCATAAAATTATCCAAGTACATACCTCATGTATACCAACAAGCCTGGATATTAGGTCCATGAGCATCATCTTCACTTCAAATCGCTCCTTGCAGTTCTCCAGTTGCTTCAGAAGCTTCTCAGCAAAGTCTGGAAGAAGCAAAAATGGATTTGCAGTAGACCAAAAGAGCACATCACAGAACTCAAATGGCATTATGGTCAGAAGAGGGAGTTTGATTTGTTCTCATTTCAAAGCCCCAGTGCCCTTTCACAGAAGAAATTCAAGGTGACCAAAGCACTTATTCCAATGGGTTATTTTACTTCTCGTACGTCTAAAACACCTGCTGTACACAGGTTCAGCAGAGGGAACCAGCAGATGTTCCCCAACACCATAAGCACTCGATTAACACTGAAGACTAAATTTTTAGATACATTTTGGTTTGATCTGAGAAAATGACATCCCCAGAGGTTCACTAGAACAGATGAAGACCAAATCAAGTGCTGATATATTAACACAAATGGCACCTAAGAGAATTCACTGCACACTCACCTTGAGGATCATGAATCAAGTGAATGGCAGAGAAGTTGAACACCTCTGGCTTGCTCTTCTTTTTCTGCTTCTGCATGGTAACAACAGTAAAAAGCATTTTTCTCCTTCTATGAGTAAAATGCTTCAGTTCCAAGGTTGCTGTCAAAAGATTGCTGCCTCTTCAAGAAGATTTTAAAAACTATTCCCATTTTCAATCACAAAGCATTAGCAGCTACCTGCAGCTGAACAAGCAGGGCAACAACAGGACTTCTGTACAAGAAGGATAAAGCCAATATGATAAGAAGTCAGAGAACCCTCTCCTCACCTTGAGGACCTTCATGGCTTTCTCCAGTTTCTTCTTGCGCTTGGTGGTTTTCTTGTTGGTCGCATAGCGTGTCATCAGATCTCTGGCCGTGGGGCCATCATCCTTGGAAAAGGAACACAACACTCAGGTAACCCAGGCTTCAAATGGCAATCACAGAGACAAACTACCAATATTTTTCAATACCACATACTCTGAAAACTATCCCCCTCCGTGTCCAAACACATAGGTACCAGCATCTAAAATAAAAGAGCTCTCAGCACTTTTCTTTTAACGGACAGCAAAGACGTGCTGCCACCACTTGGAGCCAGCTGTCAGACACTGAAATTGTTTGTGAACCACAGAAACGTCTGGAGACAGCTAAACAGGACAGTGAGTAGCACAGAGGCAGACAGACTGGCAGAGCCAGAGTCACCAAGAGGACAGAACCAGTAACAGGTCGAAAAACAGAGAAGGGAATATTTGGTCACAACACCCACCTCAGACTCTGACTCACTGTCCTGTTTCTCGTCCTCATCTTTCCCAAGGAAGAACTTCAGACTAGCAACTAATACCTGAAAAGTAAAGTGAGTTCATGTGGCACAGGCTGACAAAATTTAAGCGACCCTACACCCACACCTTAAGCTGTGCAAAGATTTAGCCAATTTTTTTAATACGCGTGGATCTAATCAGAAAATAAACCAATTTACAGCCTGAAAGCCACAAGTGTTTTACAGACCCAGACAATTTTAGCTGCCCATCATCACTCAGAGACAATCAGAACCAAAAAGCACCTGAGTTGCCACAATTCCTCAAGCAAATTCAAAGCTGCCAATTGTCTTTTTATCATCCTGCAAAATCATCTCAGTCTAGTTGCTCCATGTCAACATTGTCAGGAGGCCCTACACAGGTGAGAGCCAAGATGATACTCAAAACTCTCAATTTGCATTAATTCAGACAGTTTGGCTAGATAGGTTTTTGGTTTTGCTTAGCTGACTTTTATTGAATGGACCACTTTTGGACCTTCACAGGCAGGACAGCTGCTCTTCTCAATGAATCAAAGGCTCACAGTACTGATATTGATGATGTGATATCCTGGCAGTCTATTCTGAAGAGCAGTGAAAAGAACATCCACACTCCCCACACCAGTTTACACTTATTAAAAAGATAAGCTGCCAAGCTCCACCTCCTCCCACGAGTGTTATTTTGAGAATTAAACAAGCAAAAGACAAATCAGTGAAGTTTGTTTGCTATAACAACATATTAAGTTACATCCACATGAAAACGTTAGCAAAGATAACATCCAGTGTATCAGTGCTTTCTGTTCTCACCTTGGTCACTTTGGAAAAGCAGGCAGTTGCAATGACATTGACTGTTTTGGCATCATTCCTGGGGAAAAAAACCCACATCTTTTATTCCAAGTCTGGGAATTTCACATTATTCTCAGAAAATCATCTCTCAGCTCAACAAATATATAAGCAAGTCATTTCGCACAAGACATTATTTCTTCTCAGCTAAATTCCTTGGCACAAGTTACAATTCCACTGGGCCACAATTAGGAAATTTATTTAAGTCACTTTCCCCTGCAGTATGTTTTGGACTACATGCCACAAATTATGCCAGTGTGCCCTACAACAAATGGCAAATCAACACAAGCCTAACAGACCCACCAAATATTCCTTCTGTAAAGCTCTATCATCACATCCAGAGATATCTTGGCAGCAGTGGGATTGCTGTCTCTCAACATTGTGTACATGAAGTTCTGCAGTGCCTAAAAAAGAAGTTGAAAACGTGTTTTTAGAGGTCTTCCACAACAGTAGGAAGTCTGTTCAAAGTACACATGAAAGTCAAAGCACCCACCGTGTTCACTTTATTGTTCTTGTGTTTAGCATTGACGTTCTTGATGTCTGTCACAATGTGAGTGTACAAGGTCTGCAAGTGGAGAGATGACAGAGTAACACACACAGAGGCAACCCCCTGCCCAAGCACTGATATGGGACCCAGCTGATCTGAGACCTCTGAGAACATCACTGAGTTACAGCAGGAAAAAGAACAGAAAAGCGTCCTGTGAAGACTCATGTATTTGAGACCCATACTGAATTTACAGTACAGCAAAGCAGGACAAGGAACAGCATCAAATATTGCTTCAAATCCTGCCCCTGCTTCATTCAGGTCTGTTCTGACAAACAGGTTTTTCACCTGCAGACACAACCAAACTGCTCAATCCTAAACAGGACAAGCCTACAACCTGAAGCAGAAAGGTATTTACAGCAGCAGAACTCAGTTATTAATCCAACACAGAGCTGGAGCCCTGCCTATTTAAACTCTATTTTCCCAACCAAGCAGAAAAGAGCTGCCTATTCTGGTATTACCTCTGGCAAGTTGGTCAAAACCCACTGGAGATGCAGACTTTTGTCAGCATGGCCTTACCTTTCGTAGCAGTTTATCATGACACCGCAGCAGCTGAAAGAAGAGCTCCAGCAAACTTGTGGGATTTATTAGATTCTTGTTTCTCAACAGGATCAGAGCCTTACAGAAGGTCTGTAAGAGAGCCCAAATTTCACATTCATCTCCAGCTTCTCTTTATTGACAAGCAAACCGCAAGCTCTCAGCTCACGCAAAGGGTGGGGTGAGCCCAAGCCGGAGTCTCACCATGCGTAGGTCGGGGTCCAGGACCGTGTGGTGGTAGGAGAGCAGCTCCTTCAGCTGCTGCGGGAAGCTGGCCATGTGCTCGGGGTAGCAGTGGGCAACCTGCAAGGGACAGGGAAGTGAATGCTCTAGAGCACCACCTGGGTTACCTCACAGGCCTGGCAAGGGGTACGCACCCAATAAGTTTAATTGTTTGTATATCCGTGATAGTCACTGACTCCGGCACCAAGCACAGGCTGCCACAGCCGCTGCTGCAGGGCTGGGGGCCGCGGGCTCACCTGCGCCAGGAACATCAGCAGCTCGGCCAGCTCCTTATTGGGCTTGTCCGGCTGGAAGGTGAAGATCTCCACATGGGACTGGTAGTGGTGGTACTGCTGCAGGAACTGTGCACACAGAGAGAACAGCGGCAACTGAGCAACACGCGCCCGTACCCCCGTGCCCGTCCCGCAGCCCGCCCCAACCACTCCCCCGGTCCGCACCTCCTCGGTGTAGGAGGTGGGATCGCGCTTGATGAGGTTCTGCAGCTGGGGCAGGTTGCTGGGCAGTTTGTTGCCCTGGCGGCCCGACATGACTGTGGGCACCGGCACCGGGAGCGCACCACGCGAGAACTCAGCTGGCCGCCGCCATCTTGGCCTGCCCACGATGGCCGCCGCCGAAGGACAAACCTGTGCGGGAGGCGCGCTCCGTCACAGCGCCTCCCGGTGGCGGGAGCTGTCATCAGGGAACGGCGGCTCCTCGCCGGCATCGCTTCCCTCGAGACAGAGGCACGGCACGGAGCGGAGCTGCTCTGTCCCTCGGCACAGAGCCTGCGGCAGCCCCGCGGGTTTAAACACACAGCGGGGCATGGCACGGAGCGGAGCTGCCTCCACCGCAGCCTCCCCGGGCACTTATCTGCAACACCTCGGCCTTGCCGCTCCAGCACAGCGCTCAATCTCCTCCCCTCCCAGCTACTTGGAGTGAAGATGTTTTATAATTCTTCTCAAATAATAACTACAGAAGTGGTAGGGATTAGAAGGGAATTCTCAGTGAGGAGAAAAGGATTAATTCTGGTTTAGTTTTAGTTTAGCTTTTGATCAAAAGAATAGAAAGCTGGCCTCTTCATTTGCATAGTTTATACTTCCTTTAGGCAACTACTTATTTACACTGCAGAAAAATTGTCATTCCTTGATAGAGTGCACTCAGAGAACAAAAGTAATTCCCATCCAATAAACCTTATGTTCAGCCAGACGACATCTACCAGAATGGCATCAAAGCTTAAACATGGTAGAGTCCAAAACAATTAATACAACTGCACGTTTAATCACCCATACTTCTCTCACTGAAAGGCTTTTCACTCTCTTGGTAAGAATCTCAGAGCCAGCTATAACCACCTAAGCACATACCTGCTAGTGGGTTATCAGTGGCAACCTTCATGTACCAGGCTCAGATGAGCCGGGGCTTTCCTGAGCCTATTAAAGCAAGAAGAACACATCCCCTCCTACCTACATAAACAGCTCAAAAAAAAAAAAAAAAAAAAAAAAAAAAAAAAAAAAAAAAAA
>VZUI01090813.1:0-22868 GCA_013401135.1 Cettia cetti
GGGGGTCACAGGGGAACCCCTTTGCCTCCGGTCCGGTGCCTCAGGAGAGACCCCGAACCTGGGCTGCAGGGGGGTTTTGTCCAGGAGGGGTACAAGGGGAGGATACAAGTTACAACCAATAATACCAAGCAAAGTAACAAATGCCAACGAAATTACCTAAACACTAACAAATTGGAGGTAAATTGGGGAGTGGTCTCAAAAGACACTGCTAACTGCTGGCTGAATCTTCTCTGAGGGCAACTTGACCTTGGAGATAAATTCCATGATGGAGAAAGAGAAAAAGAATACATAAAAGAACCAATGGGGAACAGTCTCTGGGCAGAGACCAAAGTAGTCATAGAAACCCTTATCAAACTATGATAGTAACAAATTCCAAGGTAGGAGGCCTCAAACAGGGTAACTAAAACTACACTAAAGTCACAATAAAAAATCCTAAACTTATATCTAAAACCTATAAAACAAATTCTGCATCCCCACACTAGACATCACTTTTGTACAAGTAACTTGATCAAGGCATAGGTATTTGAGCTCTACATGAGGACCAGTCACAGAAACCTGGCTGGTCTCCAACATATTCTCCTCTAACACCTGCTCCAGAAGGGCACACGTTTAACATAAATCTTCTGCTTAATCTATCTTGAATAATCCAGACATCTCAAGTAGCATTTAATGGTTTAGTCAAAAGTGCATACATAATCAACACTTTTTACTGTTTGACTTTTCCCTAGGATATCTGATACAGAACAAGAAGATAGTACTTGGTATGTATGAGAATATCAAAGGAAGGATTTATCTTGAGTGAAACCTGGCTTCTAGGCAGAGTGCCCCAAATCATCATAAATTGCCAGAGTATGTGTGATCCAATTAATCAAGCCTGCAGCAAATATATGCAGTAAAGTAAAAGGCTTTCTGAAACAGTTTCATCACAGAAACTATTTATAGGCCATTAGTAGCTTTGTAGAACTGTTGGCAGAGGCTGATGTTAGATTAAAGCTGTTAGATTAAAACACTGATGTTAGTTGAGGTGTGATGGATGTTCAAGACCACAGAATATTACTAGACAGAAAATTAGAATTTGCAAGAATGCTACTTTCTTCTAGGCAGCAGCTAGGGTTTTGATAGGATAACCCACCCCACCTGAAATGGCTGGGCAGATGAAGTTCAATTTTGCCTTAAGTTCATTTCATTGCCATCAGACACCTACAAATATGCAACTGCATTGAGCTTGAAATGCTAAAAAGGCACGAAGTCAGATGAATTGCTTGTAGACACCACTGCACAAATATGTCTCGTTTTAGGTGTGTTTCTCTAGACTTGAAGAGCCTATGAAGAACATAAAGAACATAAAGAACATGAAGAGCTACATATTTGTATTCCTTCAGAAGCTGACAAGGAATTACTGGCTTATGCAACAAAATGTTAACAAAATATTTTACCAACCTTCTCTACCTCACTGAAAAAAATCAAACATCTGAAAGAGATGTATTTTATTCTGTCAGCAGGGGAGTTGTATGTAATAAGTGATATTAGTAGTAGTGTCAATACCATGAAATTATTTACAATTTTTATTGAAAGAAAATAGATTTATGATTTGCATGATAGATGTCATAATTGCAGAGGTTTTTTAGTACTGAGATCTTTTTTATAAACAAATTTATCTCTTCAGCTATTTATATATAGGCAAGGAAAGATGACAATTTTTCATTTGACAGGGACAAATTTTTAGATGTTTCTGTCACAAAAGATTTCCTTAGTAACTGTTACTATTTTATCTAATTTTCTGGAAAAGACAAGTACTATAAGTAAAACAATAAAAACATATTTTTAAATGGCAGCATTCCCTTCCTTATATTTCAAATGGCAGGTGTTAATCTTACTTTTTAAAGGCAGTAGGTACTTGTTAGCAAGTGTTTGAGTGAATTGATTTGAACTACGCCAGCCTTCTAGGAAAGCAATTATATGCCTGTGGTTCTTTTGATGGCTACAGTACGTTAATTAAAACAATATTTCATTTTTTCACCTTATATCAACAATTACAAGACTAGAAGTCATACAAATGTTTTAAGTAGCACTACTTATTGTCTCTAAAAGTGCAAATACTTTTATAATATACATATCAATAAAAAGCAGAATTTGCTACGTGAAAATTTTCATGTTGTGTCTGTCTATTCATCCTAAAAAGCTCATTGGATAGCTTAATCATATATAATCATATATAATTAAATACCATTATAACGTTAGTCCTTCCAGATCCTTTAATGCCCAATTAAGAGAGTATTAACTGAATAAACATATGAGAATGTCTCTGAAGTTACTGTTTTTTCTTGAGACTTTTGTGGGGTCTGATTCTAAATAATTACAAGGCTTGAGAGGCTGAAAATTCATTTTGAGTAAGCAGAATTCTGAGGGACATTTTCAGATGGTCATTTTTTACTGTAAATTTGTGAATGCAAAGTAGAACATAAAACTTGGGAAAAATAACTCATATTTTATTGAAAAAGCATAAGCAAAAGAACAATAAATATGAGACACTAAGAAATGTTGACATATAAGTATAAAAAAACTCTGTAGAAGAGCAGATGTAAATTGTCATGGTCAAAGAGAATAAGAGTGTGGACAAATATTATGGGAAAAGATAAAACTGATATAAATTTGCAGTATTTAGATGTAGTTTGGGAACAAGTACAAAAGATCCCATCAGAAACTAAATAAATTTACTACTGGTTCTTTTAGAGGGTTATATAATTCAGATTAATTTAAATCAGTCAGATCTAGGAATTTTTAATAACAGAAAATATCCATGGCCTCAAAAAAAGATAGGTTGCTTTCACGCAGTGACTGCAGACAAGATTCCCTGCTCCATTGCACGCACTTCTTTCCCGGTAAACATGACTACTATCCAAAGTGGGACCAGTACTCACTACTGAATTGTATCAAAGCACACATGACCAGTTTTTTATACAGTAGTCAAGACTTGACCAAAGTGTTTAAAATGAGAAAAACAGTATAATAAAACAAATTACCATGTCCCCAAGTTGGTGGTGGTCGTAACAGCCCAAACACCCCTCACCCCTAACAACATTGGGTGGCCACCACTGTCTGATCCAGAAGTTGCTTGGACACGTTCCTCTGCCTTCTCAAAAATGCACTGAGGTCGTCTTCATAATTGTCAGTGATTGTTATAAAAGTGAGACTCAAAAAATATTTATATAGTGTTGGGAGTCAGGGATCAGGACACAAGTGTGAGTTGAGAAGCCAAGTTATTTAACTGTACAGATTTACACTTTAATATACTTGTACCAAAGTTCTTCAAACTGTAGTGTACAGGAGAACACTGTTTGGCATGCTACCATACTACTGACAAGCTGTAAAATAAAGAGCAACAACCTGAACTGTGGTACTGATGTGATTTTGACCAGGACCAAACTGGATCACATAATATGCATAGTTTTACCAGCTGACCAGAAACAGCACGTTATACACAGTAAACTAGATGGAGTCTTCCAGTGTGCTTATATGCACAGAATGACAAAATTGCACTTGTAGTATCCTTTTTAATTTCATATGGCCAGTACTGTAATGCATGTAAGAGGAAGTCTATAGTTGTCTGTTCACAGGATTTATTTTTCATCTTTGACATTTTAATATATTGTTCCATTTATTTAAAACCAAAAATGTTGTACTGCTCCATTACACACTACTACTTCATAGTACCTCTATATCTCAGCTTTGCATATGTTACAGTAGCACAGTTAGAAGACTTGATTTCTCTGAAATATTTTTATAATGTTACCCCTTTCTTTCCTTTTGGCAAGTCAGCTACATTTTTACATTAGGTAGAGTCCAAGGCTGCTCATTAGAATCCCTTAATTATACAAAAAACTGATGGATAAGCACTTCAATACAATATCAAAGTTGAATATAGTCCTCTGGCAGGTCCCAAAACATACATTATCAGCAAAACTTATAGCATATTTAAGTGTTTTAGCATAGTCCTGATACCAGAAACCTTTAAAGTGAGTTTGTGTTAGGTTAAGTGATGAGAAGCTCATCTGCACCAAAAAAAGGAGGCAGAGAGAAACAGGAGGTACAGGAACAATAAATAACCCGTCCTTGTTGCTCCCAGACCCACATTGGAGAGTTACTAACCCCATAAAGGATCCTTCTTCACAAATCCAGAAGAGCACAGGGACACAACTGCAGAGAGAAACAAAATTGCAGACTCCCAAGGAATGAATGTCTTGTCCAAGCCACTCCCAGGGTTGTCCCACTAGACCCATCAGCCTTGTTGGTAGCACAGGAAACCCATCAGGATGAATCATCAGACCCAGCTCTTCAGAACACCTTGCCACCTTTCGAAATAATGATAAAGTCTATGAAATATATTGTGGGTTATAGGGAATTTTTTTTTTCCAGCAGAGGTATAAAAAGAACTTCGGGTGCATTGTGGGGGATCAAGTATAGGGAAACAAAAGGATAAGGGGAAAAAAAAAAGTCCATTTGCATTTAAGAGGGGGATGAAGAGCTTGTGGGTTTTGCCATGCCCTGTGCCTGTTGTAGTCCTGTCTCTTTATACGACTCCACCTTGACTATTTCCTGGCAAGGACTCTGTGCTCTCTACGAACGTGCGTGCATGGTGGGGGTCCATGCTATCAGCACGAGGAATGAATTCAGGCCTGTGAGTTGGTCTGTAATCACTACTGGAGGCAGATCAAGCCAGGCTAGTGGACAAAAATACCTGGGAGTGGGAAGAAGCATAGATCCCTAGGGTCCAGCTCTGACAATGGGATCACTTGTGAACCTCTAAGAGTGACAGCATGGTGGGGTGTGGGTAAGGGGGGAAAATGGGTTTGGGACCAGTAATGGTGTGAGGGTGAGACAGCCTGCCCTGGCAAGGACCTGCTGCTTGGGAAATTATATGGCAAGTTACCATCAAGGAGGGAGACTGGGATCCAGGGCTAGCTACTGAGGCACACTTTGAGGCCAGCTGCTGGAGTGAATCACCCTGTACATACATATTCTCAGAGAAAAACCTCTATCCTGCTGAGACAGAGAGGGAAGAAGGCTGAGGCTGTAGGTTCTGTGTTCATGAGAGATATCTCCAATCTGTATGACCAGCCATGGGTATATGTGTGGGGGTGTGGATATGTAGTGTACATACTACCAGCACGTACTCGATTTCACTGATGGACAGATTAGGGGATTAAGTAGAGCAGGTAGAAACCTGGGCCCTAGAGCAGTACCCCTTGCCACACAAGGTCCAGGTCACATTAGAGGAAGAGTCTTCTTAATTCCCAAACTCATATGATGGGCTGCTTTTCTTTATCAAACTATGACATTGTTTCTTAAGGACTGAATGCTTGCATATCAAGTCCCACACAAGCAGCAGAATTTATGTGATATTTTGAACATGCCATGAGAGCAGCACATACTAGATTATAAATAAAATTAATTTAAAAATGAATTACAATAAAATTTTACAAATAATTAAAAGTTATTTTTCTATTAACAGGACTTTTTTTTTCAGTTCATATATGTTACTACAAAAATATTAGTATTTTGTAACAGAGATATTTTCGTTGCTGGTGCAATTTTATTTCAGCTTCATTCTTTGCATATCTTGTAAGGTCTACCCATATTTTAGAATATTTTATGAGAAGTTAAGGAACTAAGAGTTTATCTCTTCAATTACAGTGATTGGCCATGTTACATGTCATGCTATATAACTGTTCCTAAATCTGCGAGCAGATGGAGATATTTTCCTGTTGACAGATTGTTGTTCTTTCCTCTGAGTGAAAAGTAGTTTAAGACATATCCTTAGCATCTCCATTTCCAACTGACTATATGAAAGGGTGCAGTAGCCTCTCCTGCAAATGCCTTGGAGCACATGACTTGTCTCAGTGTATGTGTTAAATCTTCAAACCATTTTCCCTCTGGGTAATTTCATTCTTAAACTACAACAGACAGCTCCCTGAGTATATTGCTATTTATGGATATTATTTTAAGGCATTTAATCCCTAACTGAATTACGTTGACCATCTATTTATCATGGAGCACCTTTTTGCAACTATAGTTTGAATTGTGGTTTAACACCAGCTGGGAACTAAGCCCCATGTAGCTGCTTGTTCACACCATCATGGTGGGACAGGTGGCATTTTTAGAAAAGTAGAAGTGAGAAAACTTAGGGGTTGAGATAAAGATAGCTTAATAGATAAGCTAAAAAGTGAACATGCAAACAAAGTAAAGCAAGGAGTTCATTCCTCATTTCTCATGGGCAGTTGTGTTTAGCCATCTCCAGGAAAGCATAGCTCCATTGTGCATAACAGTGACTGGTGAAGACAAACATCATCACTACAAACATCCCCTCTTTCCTTTTTCCTCTCCCACCTTTATATGCTGGAGATGACACTATACCAGCAGGGAATTGTCGCCCTGTTCTTTTTAGACTTCTGATATTTGCATATTTGTAGTGGAGTTTCTCACGGATTTTTGTGTAAACAAAATAAATGTTATTGTAACATCTCTTCTTGTTGACATTCCTCTCTTGGGGAGGAGAAATTTGATGAACTTCTAGTTCGACCAGTGTGGTTGGAGAGGTGGCAACCTTCATCCTCCAATCCCTGGTCATTGTCTAAAATCTATATAAATCAAGGTCAAGAAATAAACACCTTCCTTTGTGCGTGTTGTTCATTTCATGTCCTATAGTGACAGGGAATCCCTTGGGTCAGCTGGGGTCCGCTGTCCTGGCTGTGTTCACACTCAGCTTCTTGTGTAGCCCCCAAACTCTGCGCTGGTGATATGATGTGAGAAGCAGAAAAGGTCTTGACTCTGTGTAAATACTGATCAGCAATAATGAAAACATGCCTGTGTTACCAACAATGTTCTCAGCCAAACACAACAACACAACAAGAAACATGAAATCAATCATTAATTATTCTGATTAATCATTAGATATTCTGCATTTACATGTTTACCTAATGAATCTCCAACCTCAATAGGCAATCCTACAAATGATAATATCTAGGTTTCTTTCAAATTTATATCTTTATTAATGGCTATTTATATGACAAAGGTAAAAATATATTTTTCCAAGCTGTGAATAAATCAGATGATGAGTATCTTAAGTAAAGTCAAAATATGAAGTTTATTATTTTAGAGTATGTATTTATTTTTCTTTTTGACTAGTTGTTTTATGTAATTTCTAACACTATTGTTTCAAAAAAATCTTTAATAAATGTTAGTAACCAAAGTTCAATATAGGACACGCATTCTAATTCTAGGAATGCAGTTTTAGCATGTATGTTAACATATTAGTAAATATATAGGAGTACTACATATCTTTAAAATTTTCTTTGGCATTACCATTTTAGATGCTATTAACTTTAGATTGCATAATATTATTTCATGTAGAAAATAAATTGTAATACCAGAAATACTTCTTAAAATCCTTAAAAATAAAAATAATAAATATTAACATCTAAAAGAGAAATGTCTTTGCATTCCCACAACTTTAAAATTATATTCCTTTTGATGATATTTCAGATGGAATTCTATGTTTTATACATATGGCAGATGAAAAATAACTGATTGAAAACTATTTAGAATAGTTTTCAAGTCCTAATTTGGTTTTAATACTTTTTATATCACTACCAAAAGTAATATTACCATTTTAAAGTAGGTTTAGACATCAAAGATCAAATAATTTCATTGTAATACTCTTAAATATTAATATTGTGTAAATATTAAAGTATGCATAAAAGGCTTTAACTGATAGATAGCCAGTGGTGCATAGTCGAGAAGCTCACTCAGCTTTCTACTTAGCAATGAAAAGAAATCCACAGGGATTTCTATTTGTGGAATAATCCACCGTATTGCCCTATTTATGTGTCTTCAGGCCAATGCTTTAATTATGATCTCATGTTTATCGATCACTTAACAACAACAATAGCAACATTCACATTTTTGTAGTTCTGATCCAGGGAGGATGTGCCGTTTTGCTTATGGATGAATCTTGAAGGAAATAATTTTTCTGCCACAAATGATTAATTTAAATAACTGTATTTTCAAAATGCTCAAAATCATCCAATTATTGTATTAGAAACTGACGGGTTTTTTAGCATTAGGAACAATACTTGTGTTGTACGTCTATTTTCTTGCAGTCATGGGTTGACATCCCATCAGTAGGGGTGTTTTTTTCTTCTTTTATTTCTTTTTAGACTACAGTTAGCCTTTTGGAAATTATTGTCTTACTTACTGAATCTTGCAAAGTCATATTTCTACTTTGCCCTGAATACACAGAGTTTCTTCCTTACAGGCACTATATCTTTGCTTTTTGAAAAGAAAAAAAAAGCTATAATGGCAGTCACTGTCATGTTGATTAAATCAATTAGAAGTATATAAATAATATGTAGATGTGACCTTGAATCATGATGGCTTTATTTACTTAGTCTCAGTTTATATTAGAACAACAAACAAACATGCTGTGTCCTTAAATAGATATGATTAAACTGTTCTTTAATGCTAAACCTTGTACATAGACTAGATTATCGTATTTGCAAGCCCTTAATGTGGCACCAGAGCTTTCCTAAAAGTAAAATTTAAATATACCATTTTGCATGTTTGTGATGCTTGAAATAATTTATGCAAAAGTCATACAAGAACCTAAAAGATTTTGATACTGAAAATGAAAAATATAAGTAGGGAATATTTGTTTAAGGTCAAATACATTGACCTTGACTTCGTAAAGAATTTTTTTTCCTGGTGTAAAGAAATTTTCTTATATATTTTCTTATATAAAAAAGATGCACATGAATTCCTATTCCTTTTTTTTTTTTTTTTTTTTGTCTATACAAATTCAGCTGTTGCTTTGCATTTTGTGAAAAGCTTCTAGTCTTCAAGCAATATTTGGAACATATTTCTGGTAGAAATATATTTTCTTTCTTATTTTTATCTCCCTCTTTGGTCTTGGCTTAACAGGTGAAGGAGGAAAGAACAAGAAAAAAGTCTTTCTGTTAGTGCAATACACTTCTGAATTACTGCTTCTGCAAATATGTCACAGAAAGTTAAATCATCCCTATGTGCCAAAATCTTAATCAGTTTATTCTCAGAAGGAGAACTCTTTTTTCAAAAGCCTCAGAAAAAAATAGTTTGAATTTGTTCTTAAAAAAAAAATTTGAGAAATAGAGATTGACATGGCCTTACAGATTTTTTTTAAAATATCATGGCATTTAGATCAAGTTGTCTCCCACAAGGTGATCCGACTATTCTAGGTTAGCAATAATAAAGCCTTAAACACTCCTGGAACAGGGAGTCTCGTAACTTACAAACACAATTCAATAGATCACCAATTTGAGGGAAAGTTCTCATTACTGTGATCTAATGAATCTCTTTAGGCTTATCTAGGACAAATTTTCTAACAGAGATTTTCTAAGCATATTCTTTTTGTTTACATGCAAAACTTCCCTAGAAATTCCAGCATCCAGAATGTAACATTTAACTACCATGTAAATGACGCCCTGTAAGGAGAGGGAGTAAAAGCTCTTTATGGCAGGGAAAGCTAGTGTACACATTTCTCCTTTATATCTGTAGTACATGAAAGCTGTTTGTGAGCAAATGGATGTTCATCACACCTGCTTGAGCACAAGTTGCCAGCAGATGTACTAATAAGTAACATTATAGAATCATCGAGTTTTTAAAGTTGAAAAATAGCTATAAGATCATTGAGTTCAACTGTAGGATGAAAGATCTAAGTTCCCATTTATATCAGCATGAAAACCTGGCAAAGTAATCTAAGCAAGAAAACTATAAATATTCACTGATATCAGTACCACTCTATTTCTTCTACAGAATCTGAATTTATTTTAAAGACAGCTTCTAAAAATCAGGTAATGTTTTGTTTTGTTTTTGTATAGTACAATATAATAATACACCTATGGAAAGGTCTTCCATAGATTTTAGAAAATTTATACACTGTGAATTGTATCTGTTGAATCAAACAAATTATTTGGAACATAATTTATATTTCAACTTTTAACCTTTCTGCTCTTGATATGATCTATGATACACATAATCTCTACAACTGTGTGTTTCATTTATGGCAGCTTAAATGTCTCCATCTGTCTTACTAATTTCTTTGTGGATTTAAACCAAATACTTGGGGGTTTTTCCCTCTTCCCCTCTCACAGCACTTTCTTTGCTTTTTAATCTTTTTGCTTTGTTTTGTTTGGTTTGTTGGGTTTTTTTTATTATTATTTTGCTTACATTTTACAGGAGAGTTATTTCTAGGAAACACATGTAGTTGTCATTTTTGGGGAAATGTTTGCAGTTTAACTATAAATAATGAATTGTCTTAGGATATCAAATACTGAGTTTACAGAAAGCAAAGTGTTTGTAACTACTCATATATAATTTGTGTCTAAAACACGCCAGAAAATGTCTTGCAAGGGTACAGAATATATTTCTTTGGAGCCATCAGCTGTGCCTTGTAAAAAGAACAACCTGTCCTGTATTTGGGCTTTTAACATGCCTGTCAACGTTGCTTTTTGGAATGTCACTACTGACACATTGCTTTATTCCTTGCCCATAAGAACAATCTGAAAAAAAGCTTCTTTTAAAACACATTGTTTCGTGAAAAATGGCAGACGGGAATGTTCATATGCAGAATTGTTGGCTTTTGCATAAAGCTGACAGAAATATTTGTTAAGTCATGCCTTGGAAAAACAGTGTCCAGAAGATAAAATCTTTCATACTTTTAATTTTTTTTTTCCCCCCACTTCTAGAATTCAACAGAGAAGATATATTTCACTGTGCAGGTTCATCCTAGGGACAAATTCTCATTCTAAGTGCAGGATATGCCTGAATGAAACCCATAAATGCCTCCCTCTGTGATCCTGTTTAAAGCCGAGTCTTGCTGTCATTGTGCCTGGGAGAGAACGAAAAATTGAATCAACATCCGAAGGAAACCTGAAACGTTCTCGGTACTAATGATGCATTTCCTTGTTTAGTCTTCCATTATCTTTCTTCCATTCTTCTGACACTGTCTTCTTCATAACCATTTTCAGCACGTTTTAAAAAATAATAAAATGCTGAGATGTGATAGTCCAGCTTTGAATTAGATTGTAGGCTTCTGTCAGACAAATAAGATCAAAAAAGAAATGTTAGACTTAAGAATCTGAGTTTATTCTACTAAAAATTTATGTTCAGTTCAGGAAAAAATCTGCATTCTTGTGTCAAGAATCATAGACCTTTCATGTGCACTCTAGATTAGAGACTAGGCTAACATTTTCTTTTTTCTTTTCCTAAATAAGTCAATGTTCCATGAACATTTCTCTAGATTTAGTTAAAAAAAAAAAAAAAAAGTAATGCAGAACTGCATAGATCTTTTATTAAGGAATATTTTCAGCAGTATACACTTGCAAATTTAAGTCACTGGATCTTAAATATCTGCTATACAATCATCCTTTTAATGATATTTACCTGACTTAACTAAGGCAGCTGTGTTAATCTAGCTGTGTTGGGGAACATCTGGACAAATAACCCAGGATTTTCCATACTCAGAGAAAATATCCACATCAGATGCCCATACATACATGTATATTTACACGTATGTGTTATTCTGTATTTTTGAATTTGGCAGACTTTGGTGGTACACATATATCATGGTCTCTAGGTGTCTGTTTCTTATCAGTTGCACAAGAATGACGAACATCAGGTTTGTGATTCATCCAGATGGTCGTGTATGTAAATCTTGGTGACCAAATACTCAGCACTGAACCCCTACAGGCATGAGGGACATGAGATGTATTTTGTATGTTTGAAAGTGTGAGTAGTGGTCATGATTTCAAACTGTCACTCTTCATCTAAATATGAGCAATGTTTTGATTTTGTTTTTTGGTTTGGTTTTTTTTTTTTTTTTTTCTATAATTTGATAAGAACCTTGAGTAGTGGAAACGAAGAGGAAAGAAAGGGTCAATGTATGACAATCTTGAAGAAAAGAAAATCTTTATTAATGTTTTTTTGACATTTTTTATGGCACTCAGTTAGGAAGGAGAGGAATCTAGGTCCAAGTTTGGGCTGGAAAATGAGAAAGAAATATGAAGGAATATTTTTAATTTAATTTGTACAAAACAATGCAAAAAATTAGATTGTTTTTTTCTTAAATCATTCCAGTATGTAAAATCTCTGCTTTTCAACCACTAATAATGCTGCTACATTCTACTACAAGAGAGTTTTTTACATGGTTCTCTTTTAAGACTCTTGAATTAAAAAAAAAACCCTGAGATGTAATAAATTGATTTTAAACATATATGTATATATATATCCTCTATAAATATTATAAGCAATAAAGCCATTGCAGATTGAAAACATTACTGTCTAGCTCAAACTTCATGAACAGAAGTGCTGATAAAGTTAAGGTTACTAAAGTTCTTAATGGTGATGATGTATTAAAAGATGCTCTAAAATTTATTCTTGAAGATTCCAGTCATCAAAATCTTCTACCTGATGCCAAAAAACCCCACTTTTTTTTTTACTTATTGCACCACCAGGAAACAAGAGAACTTGAACTTCATAGCTAGTCTTGGTTTTTTGTTTGTTTTTCCCCAGAGAATAGGCTTATTTTACCATCATTCTCAACTGGATGGCTATTTCATAATAAAATTTATAGAATATATAAAAGACTTGTTTAAACATCAGCAGTCCTTTTGCCAAATCCTGAAATATCTGTAGTGGGTCTTGATAGCCACATTTTCTGGATATTAGATTTATAGCATGAGCACAGCAATCTGTATTGCTTCATTAGTGTCATGATTATGACATATCAACCCAGATGAAAGAAGAAATGAGTTAATTTAGGCATGAGAATAATAAAATGCATAACACAGAATGTTTTCCCATAGTTCTTTGAGATTAATTATTTTCATCTTTTCTATTAATTTTTCAGAAGTGAAATTGTTCCTGTCACCTCTTACCAAAAAAACCATGAAGTTTTGCACATAAGGTTAACTTCTCATGGTTTAAATATACAAGCTTTAACAACAACAGAGGATACCTTCTGAATGTTGACTAGCTAAAAATGTCTGTTGCCATTGTAGCTAATATACCATCATTTTCAAAAACAAGATAATTTGCTGAGGTACATGCACCTAAAATGTCAAGAAACACCATTAAAATAAATAATCTAAATAGCAGGAATGTCACTTGCTATAGAGTAGTCTAATTCTTTTTTCCATTTGTTTAAGCAGAATAATTGAGATATTGGACCCTTTCCTAGTCTGACATCCACCTTCTTATGATGTTCACTGGTGACAAGCGCATCATGGTGCTAATAACACAGCATGGTGTTAATAACGTTGTGAGTTTGATCCCTGTATGGGTCGTCCACTTAAGAGCTGGACTTGTGGGTCACTTCCATCTCAAAGTATTCTGTGATTCCGTGATATTTTGAAGAACTTAAATTTCTCTTCATTAGTAGTATTACTATTAGCATTATTGAATTTTTCCCCTACCTCTTCCTTCGTATGCTGAGTAAATTAGTCAGTCATATTTAATAAAAAGTTCAAGAACTTTAGAAGTTTTATTTTGGACTCTCGATCAGAAAAGACAGCCATAAATCTTCATCACTCAGAATTTGTTTTTACACTGTAATTTATTCTATTTCTAACCTGAAAAGGAAAATATAATAGTTTTCTAGATAAATACTATAATGTTAGTGTTTGCTGGGCAGCCAACTATATGAGTTCTGAAAATTTCTGTATTCAGCAGTAACTTTCTGCTGTTACTGTGCATATTCATAATTTCTGTATTAGCGTGTGCCATGCATGCACAATCAAACTTTGAACTTAACATGAATTTTACAGGATGAACAAAAAATAAACCTCCATGGCTTTCTAGTGTGAATAACCGAGAAAAATCAGAGTTCATTGAAAAGATAATTAGTAGAAAGTGCTGATATGATTGCAAAGCATGGGTGCAGCTGTTTGTGCCTATAAGGAAACACAGCCATCTGTACGCACAAGGGCTTCATTGCAATATGACAGCTTCTTTCCGAAACAAGCACAGCTGAGCTGGAAGGAAACAGGGTAAAAAAAAAATCACTTTTCAATTAGGCTAGTAATTTATTTGTGCTGTAATACTATAGATTATATTTTTCCCATCCTTATTTTCAGAAGTAATTTGAAGTTCTGTTGCTTTTTTTGAAGATGAAGAGGACTAGGCCTGGGGGCTTGCTAGTCTACTCAAATTTCATGACCCCATCTGTTTAGAGACTTAATGCTTAAACAACACTTCATTGTAAGGAATTCATTTTAGTAGATATAATTCCATTTAGAATGTATGGGAATATGTTCTAACATAATTTCCTGAAGAAATCACTTGGTGGCTTTGGAAGAGAGGCCACCTTTCAGACTACAGTTCAGACTACAAACGATTAAGAAAATGTTCAGAAATAAGTAATTTGTAATGTTTGCAGGGGTAAAATATTTATCATTGTTGTGAATAAAAAACATATCTATGTTTTCATCTGAAATCCTGTTGAAATCCTCCTGTCAGAGGACTGTATAAACTGTGATTATTGATAACTTTAAGTAAACTAGCAGTATTTCCAGAAGAAACAGAACAATAACTCACTTTCTTTCCTTCCTCTATGAGGAGCAATCTGACTCCTTTCACTGTCCATCAGCAAAACAACTGGAATTTATATTTATGACTGGGTGGAACAGTAATTTCAAATGATAAAATCTTGTTTGAAAGGTCCATAGCACCTCCTACACCAGTGTGTCTGAGTGAAAACCTTCCGTTGCTTTTGGAGGGTGAGGGTAATTCATCCCCACACAGGAGATTCATTTAAGTAGAGAAGAAAATTTCATACCTTTAGTTGTATTTATTCTAGGTTTTATGCTTCTTAATGAAATTCTAACAGGTAAAAGAACTTCCTTACACCAACCCTCACAGAACTGCAGAAGTTTTAGTAGATCCTATTTATTTAGTCACTTCAGTTCCTACTCAGATACTGTAAAGCCTTTGATAGTGAACTCAATCCCATTGATTCATTTTTTAAGTAGCAAGAGATGGAGGCACTTCATCCTATTATTTTCCTATAGTCATAACTATATTATGTTCTCAGTTCTTCCAGGAGTCATCAAAGGCTGAGAAATCTTTCTCTGATGATAAGGTGGCAGAATCAGGTCTTAGAATACAATGTATTGCTCTATTTTATAAAACCTGCCCTACAATGATTGGCTGTAAAAAGAACACACAGGTCAAAAGAAAGGTAAATTGTGGGGAGAAAAATACCCAGACAAAATGCTAAACAGAAGATGCCAAACCTCTTCTACCTACATTATTTAATTACCCTCTACTACTACTACTACTATTACTACTACTATTACTACTACTACTACTACTACTATTATTATTATTAAAATGTGAATGGAATAATAAAAATCACAATTATTATTTCATTGCATATAAAAAGAATAAGTCTTTCAGTATGCATATTTTTTTTTATGAAGTTAGTCAGATGCTTCTTACTTGAAAAGTGAAAGTTTTAAGGATACATTAATTTTCCTAGTTTAATAATTCCATTTTAAACTAGCAACCAGCAATGATGTGACAAAGCCTAGGTCTTAAAAGAAAACTACAACTCTTTCCAGACTCTCTCCATAGTGCTCATTTACTCATTGAAAGGGGCTGATTCAAGCACGGTTCAATTCATCATACACCCATGCTCATATTTTTAAGCAGATGCTAGCAAGTCTTTGCACGACATGCAATGTTCCCAACGCCAAAGAACAGTGGGCAATCTGTTCTTCGTCTTTTGAAAATGACTAGCTGATTATTCATCTCATTCCCTAACTATTAGGGATGAATAAAGTAGTTTGGATTACTGAAAAATGAATCAACCTGAATTTTTCACAAAACTGGGGAGAAAGTTCAAATGCTTTTGACAACAAAGTAGTATTAGAAAGTATTACCTACAAAAAGCAAATATAGCAGAAAATACACAATATTTTTGACAGAATGTTTGACCTCAAAAATATACAGTCCAGCCAGTGGTGTCATTATTCTGTTTTATAATTATTTTGCAAATTTTTAAAGAGTTGTTACAAGGCTTCACCTTTTGAGAGTCATCCATTACTATTGCATATTGCATCCACGTATTACCTCAGCATTACCCAGGGCACCCCAGTTTCTATAACTGAAGCATCTTAGATTATCTGTTATATCTCAGTATATATAGTAGAATATAATTAATATTTTTAATACTAACTAATCCTAGAATTATTAGACAGGAAAGCTCAAAGAGTCTTATTATTAAAGGACAATTAAGTCAAAAAATCTCTTCCATTCATAGCTGGGCTGGAGTCTCATTTTGAGAAAAGACAATGCATATAATAGTGCTGTTTCTCAGTCAATTTTCTAAAATTATAAAAGGTTAAGAGAACTCATAGTTACATCACTTGCTAGAGTAATAATGCACAAGAGAGATATTTTAGGTCAGGAAATCCCATTTTAGATTGTTTTTCCAGGAAACTGATATTATTCTGCCAATAGTTGCTTTCAAATGTGACGGGGAGGTATAATTTTTGATGGCTTTTTGTTCTTTTCTTTTGACTGCAAATTTTCAAATATTTAGTTTCACATGAAATAATGTATATGGGTTTAAAAATAATTGTACATCCTATTTGAAAGTTTATATATAACAGGCCAAAATTTAACAATTATTATTAATACATTCATAAATTAAATATATTCACACCAATGAAATTACAAATATTCAGTAAACCTGGCACTGAGAATATATTCTAACAAAAAAAAAAAAAAATTTGAAATGAAGTTTCCTTTGGGATGGAAAAGCATACACTGGTCTTGAAAAAACTGAAATTCCTTGTTGGCTATGTTTGTCAGTTCTAAAATATTTTGACTGCACATTTGTCTTCTCTAAGACGATAAAGAAAGGTGACTATTCTAATTTAAGTGGAAGAAGAAACGTGACCTTGTGTAAAAAATTAAAGCAAGATTTTTTTATAGTTACAGTCAAATGTTACATATCCAGATTATGAATAGCATCCTAAGGTATAAATCTATATGAGCAATAACATCTCCAAAAGAGCTATGGATTTTTGAATTAGAGTGGATTCTTTCTTGCATTTTAAATAATTGGAAGTTAGACGATGTGTTGTAAGAAAAAAAAAAAAAATTCTGACACTTTCCAATCCTTACTTCATAATAAATTAACTAAAGAATGGGTTTGTTCACCATTTTCATATTTTCTGGGTATCCAATAGACTTGCCATAAATAGTTATGAGTTGTTCTCTTCATGGAAACCTTTAAGCCTCTTCTGTGCAAGAATCACTCTTAAGACCCTTTCTGTTCTTTGCAATACCACCACTTTTTCCAGACCTGAAGACCTTTAGTTTCGCTTTTGCATTTTGACAATGAAAATTTAACCATCCTTTTCAAGGTGGGTCTGTGATACAGGAGTTGCAGTAATGTTTTGTAACTCTAACAACCTAGATTAAAGGCTGAGTACCTGCTTACTGAGGAGGGAATTGACTGCCTATTACTGTCAGGCTCCACGGCTCCTCACTTCTTCACTGCATCCAGCTCGTTCCTCTGCGGGCAGTAGCAGAATACTCAGTTCTTGCCATAGGTACACAGCTCAGAGAAGGCTTTTAACAAGGAATCTTTGCAGCCGCAGTGATTCCTATCCCACGTGCTTTATGAGGAATTAAATCTTCCAGTTGGGTTTCTACTTATCAAAGACTGAGGAAAAAGCAAACAAAATTTCATTTGATTAGACAGTCATATACAGCTTACCTTCTCTACAGAAGGAATTACTAAACATCAGCTTCTGCTCTGTCTTTATGAATTAGTGTCACAGAATAGGTTCTGCTAAATCTTGTGCACAACAACAACAAGCTATTTTAAAAAATATAACCAATACTTCTAAAGAAATACAGACTGTTAAAAGGACTGAAATCATGTACTGGTGACTTTCAATGAGCAACTCATACGCAATGATGCATCAAGAGACAAACTCTTTTCTGTCACAATTCTCATTATCATTATGATCTCTCAGTAAAAGTTTTGTCAAAGAGGAAAATGGGTATATATCTTGACTTGGATTCTCAAATAATATGCAGTGGTATGATAGCACTGAATAGATTGATTATGTTCGCTCATGCTGACTGAAGATCTGATTGTTTACTCTTTGTTCATTAATAGCTCATATAGAAGGATTTTTGGATATTATACTACTTTTCTATTATTTAAAGGTTTTCCATGAGGACACTTAAAGGTATTTGTTAATAGCTGATTGAAAATTAAGTCTAAAATTAAATATGAGACTAACTGAAGTGACTAAGAAAACAATAAGTTTTATTGTGCTTTTGAGGGTAGGTCCTTCTAAACTTATTCAAGACTTTTAGAAATTAGATGATTTTTCAGAAGAAGTAAATTAAGTCTATCCTTAGTCAGTGAAAAGAGAACTGGTGCCTCCTCAAAGTTGTATCCCTCCTGATATAATATATAGGTCTAACTAGCCACATTGAATTCCTTCTGGGAGAAAAATTTCCATTTAGAATGACAAATTTGACAGAGAGCCTGATAAACTATTTCAGACTGGGTATCTAATGGAAAAAAAGAAAGGCTCCTACTCCAAACACAGAGCTGTAAAAGGGTGTAGCTTCCACAGTTCCTAAAGGAAAATATCCCCATGAAGAATTTTAAAAGGAATGCTGAATGCTTCACACAGCAAACTACTTTTAACTCTGAAAAAATTAAATGTTGACATTTTTCAGAACATGTTTTAGAAGTGTTTATTCCTTTTTATAACTTTGAAACCATATTTTAAACTGTAATTTCTTCTGAAAAAAATTTCTACTAAAATCTAATGACTAAAAGTAATGGCACAATATACTACAACAGCTACGTATCACAAAATTAGTTCCTTTAATATTTATTACAGAAAAAAACCCTCTTTATGAAAAATCACATTACATAAAGCAGAAACCTGATCTTGGTCTCATTAAAGCAATGAAATTCTTGCTGTTCCAATGTCAATTGGAACAAAACTGTACCCTAGAAATAAATGCCCCAGGTTTTCTTTGGAAACCTGGGCAGCGTTGTTGATATGAAAGACATTTTGGTCATAGCGGCACTGGAAATGTCAGTATTGGTGCAGCTATTTTGTACATACCTTGAGTAGAGGTCAGATTAGCTCCTGAGTTACTCAACTTGTTCTGTTTGCTTTTGCTACAGTTGCTTCCAATGTAGATTCAAGCCTGCTTGCTTTATATGCTTAAGAATTAGAAATTTAAGCATGTCAGTATAATTATACTTCATGATGTCACAGGAAGCCCTGCCAGGTAACTTTGTGTGACATGGCCACTCCAAAATATTTCATTTGTTGACTTAGCATACGCATTCTGAAAACTCACTTCAAAAAATGTTTTTAATGTATATATTATTGCCTAATACATATTTATTTTTGTCTTTAGGATATAAATAACTACTGAAACATCCTTGCTGAAGAAACATGGAATGTTGATATATTCTCTTCTTAACTTCCCATCAAAATGTGTGTTTCAAAAGCAGATATTTTTGTTATCTTGAATAACAGACGTTAATCACAAACTCATGTCTGTGATTAAAAATATATTTTTCATTTTTTATTGCTCAAATTCTACTTTTCCTTGCTGTTGCTTTTTGTTATTGTTAGTCTATTGAACATTTGAATCATCACACTTTTTTTCAAAGTTACTGCAACCTTTCTAGTTTAGAAAGCATCTTCTTTTCATATGACTTCAAAAATTCTGTAACAATTAAGTGGATATCCTTCTTTCACTTTGTCCTTCCAGTTTTCTCATGTATGTCAGCCTTTCTAATTATGTTTTTCTTGGTGGCTCATACAGTTGTAACTCAAATGAAAATCCTTTTTTTCCCCCAAGATTTTATCAACTATTGTTTTCTTTATGCTATTATTACAGAAATATTTAGCAGAATTCAATCAGTCAACCCTATTGCTTTTCAGTTTCTTCCAACTACTTCTACAAGAACTGTTTCTAAGTTTGGATAAGACACAACTCTCTATGCCTTTACTTACATGATTACATGGAATAATCACGGACAGCATCTAAAAGTCATCTGTTTCTTTTATATACATTTAATTTGTCTCAAAGTTACCTCTCATACCGATTAAAGAAGAGTTGATTATGTTGTTTTGAATTTGTTGTATCTGTACCATACTTTATTCGTACAGATTAAAAAAATAAGTACTAAGGAGAAGGCAGATTGCCTTTGCAGCACTGCTCCAAATGAGTTCTTCCTCTCTTGAGCAGGGTAGAGGACTGCAAGCAGAAATGAGTCCTTGATGTGCAAGAAACTTCTGAGGAAAAGATGAGCCTGGTAATGAGAAAGACGGTCAGTGGAGAAACAAGGGAACAAGCACATAAAAGAAAAAGGCATAAAATGAGAATCAGATGTAGGAGGGGAAAGAAAGAATATTTTCCAGTGAATTAGAGGGAACTGTTTAGATGTTGCTGATAAACAGAAAGCTGCTTCAAACTCCTGGAGAGTTAACAAGTAAAGAAGAATTCATCTGTCCTCTGAGGGGATGATGAAAAAATGATAACAGTCTTTAAATAATTTCTTTTTAAAGGTTTATTTTTAAGTACTTATATTATTAAGCTGTCTACTTCTGGATTAGGTTTTATTGAAGCCTAGCTTTAAAAACTCAGAGAGAATTGGCTTTTTTTTTTTTTTTCTACCAAGTGTTTACTTTAACAAAAAACTACTGGTAAAACCACTTCAAGGTCCCAGGACAGTCAGACATTGTGGTGATATGCAGAAACAGGAAGCACTGGAATGCCAAGGGAAAAACATTTTAGAGGACCCCTGGGCTGGAGTCCTCCAAAAAACAATAATAGAGAAAAACAAAATCTTCAGTCAGATGCCAGAGCAGTATGGTAATGTTATGGACCTATTCTGTCAACATCAAAATACTGGAAAACCAGGATTTGGTGGCTGCTGCAACCTAAAAAAAGGTGGCATATATGTGGGACAATGGCTCTAAGTTGTTGCAACTATTTCTATCTCGTCTCTCCTGGTGGAGCTGGGGCAGAGCAAAGATGTTGTAATTTCTGCATGGTAATTCCCATTACCTCAGTAACGGGTGATTCCCATCAGCACCACACTTAGATTGGTGGCCACTTTAGATCTGTATTTGTCCATCCCACACAGGGCACTAAAATTCCTAGTTGAGAAACCCTGAAAATGAGCATGCTTTCTCTTTGCTGAGCACCTCTGCATATGGGAGTTTGCCTACTATATCTGTATGTTAGAGATAACCAGTTCTTTTAAAGGTTAATTTGCTCAGACAAAAGTATATTTTGAAAATAATTAGGTTTTTAAAATTACTAAAAAACATTGAAAGAAGGACCCTTTTGTGATCAGACTATGTCTTCTGATATAGCTTAATCAAATACATTCAAGGTTTCTGAATAAGAATAAATTTTTATGGGTTTAGTCACAGAAGAAGAAGTCATTTACAGACCCTGTTTGATAGAATTACATGATTCTCTCACAGGATTCTACAAAATCCTCATCTAAGATCCCAGGAGGTTTCCAAGTCTCTCGATCCAACTGTAGCCCTGAGCTGAGTATCCACAGAAGTATGCTAATTATGTACAGGTGACCTCGGATTTTCTTCAAAGCTATGGCCTTGGAAATGAAATCTAAATATTGATTAAAGGTTCTGATTTATCAACTAAATAAAACACTTGTTTAAATCCAATTAAATTAATATTGAGGGTTTTTTTTCTGAATCAAAATGGTTAAAAATAAGGCATAACTTTAATAATTTTGTTGAATATTGAGCTGAGAAAAACCCTCCTTTTAGCTTTGTGCTTTTGTTAGTTTAATATTTAACAAATATGTGATCAAGCAGGAATTAAAAAGTTTATAAAAATCTTTGGAATTTTTTTTTTATCTCCCTGCATGAGATCTAATCTATAAATAGCATTCTTATCTTTCCTTCTATGATGCCAAAGAGAAAACTGCTTCATTTGGCAGGTTACTTTTTATTTTTCCTAAACAGCAGCCTCTATATTACTCCAAAATATAAATGTGTGTTCCCTTTTTCAGGAAACTGTGCAACAACCCCAAGCCTCATCGTGATCTGAATGTCCTCAGAAGCCAACCAGCCAAGGAGCAACGAGGGCTTGTTGATGGAGCTTTAAACTATCTTGGAAGGGTAAAAGGGGCAGAACATGCTCACCACTGATGACCGATGGGAAGGTGTAACAAAACTTTAAGAAATGAGTATTAAAAAGGCCCTTTAATCTGCTTCACAAGGTGTTGGTTACAATGTACCACACCTTAAATATCTCTACACTAATGCACACAGCATGAGGAACAAACAAGAGGAGCTCCAGGCTTTGGCTCAGTCCCAGAAATTTGACATCACTGCCATAAGTGAAACTTGACGGGATGAGTCCTGTGTGACTGGAGTGGCCTTGTTGGATGGTTAAAGGCTCTTTGGGAAGGACAGGAAGAGCAGCACAGGCAGAGGGGTGGCACTGTATGTCATAGAAGTGTTAGAGTGTATAGAAGTCATTGTTGATAAAGGCACAGTTGAGACCCTCTGCATAGGAATCAAGGTGCAACTTCGCCTCAGCTCTGGACAGAGGGACAGCAGACTTCAGTCTGCACAATTAGTAACGTCCCCTGAGAAAATCACTTCGCCATTGCTGGGTCAATCAGTGCTGGTCACTTTCTGAACATCACTTCTATAGGGCACAGCAGCAGGCAATTCCCAAGTGTCAGATGCCGAGCATGCAAGGCAAAAGGCCAGCTTGGCTGGACAGGG
>VZUI01090814.1:0-64944 GCA_013401135.1 Cettia cetti
ATTCCTTGGGAGTTATCCCAACGCAGCAGGCACTTCAATCACCACAAGCATAGCTACACCAGCTGTGCCACTACTATATCTAAGTTTAGTTAATGGCAGAAATAAAAACTATTTCTTAATAGCAAAGTTACTTTAACATCATACGTATAGCATCCATTTTAATCTTTGTGAAAAACTGATATCATAATATGAATTTATAACAAGTATTTGCTATTATAATTATAATATGTATTTATAACAGGGCCAATCCCACAGCTCTGATGACATTCCACCACCTACCCCTCAGCAGGTCACAATTTCCAGGGCTTGTACAGACCCCTGGGCTGAAATTGTCAATCTTACCAAGTACACTGAATTTGATATCCAGCTACTCAGGCAATACCTCAACAAGAAGAAGGATTTCAAGCATATTCATGTGATTCTACGAAGCAATTTTCAGTAGAAGGAAATACTGGAAGGGAGGAGCTGGAAAATGCCATGGTTTTGTGTGAAAAACCCCTCGAGTAATTCTGACAAAATCCTGTTTACAGGCTCAGGATAACCTGCCTGGCTCTCTTGGGCATTACCCCTTACCCTTCACTGACATGGAATGCCACTGAGAACTGTCCACACAACTGGCAGCAACCCTGTGCAGAAACACCACCTGCACATCTCCAACACTACATTCCCTTTGCCTTGACCACCATAAATTGTTCCAAAACATGAAACAGGCGAGTTTTGCACTCCTGTGACTCAGAGATGAATCCCCAATCAGCCCAGTTTTACCTGCAGCTGGCATTACAACATTTGCACGTGCCAGGCACACAAAGAGCAGCAGAACCCTTCTGCATTGTGACCATGGAGCTCCTGCTCTGGGAAACTGGAGAGGTAGCTGGAGGGAGTCCAGCTGGGAGTGCAAGGAGAAGTTTGGCAGAGATGATGATCTATTAAGATTCACTTAAAAATGAAAAAGTGTTTCCAGGTGAAAGTGTCAGCAGCGAGACACCCCAGGGGCTTCTCCCCCGGGGCAGCAGCTCAGGCAGCCCAAACAAGCCCAGGTTGTTCTGCAGGGTCACTGAGAGAGAGCCCCAGGCCATTCAGGCTTCATAAAGTATCAGCAGAGCCCAGCATTCCAAGAGCATCCCAGACATGTTATTATTTTCCAGTAGAAGTGGCTTCATTGAGCATTATATTAAAGGAAAAAAAGAAAACAAAAAGAACCTAAAGCAATAATAATCACTACTAATACATATATACAATTACTAAGTCTGACCTAACATCTACTGCTTCAGACTTTTATCAAAAGTCTACGTCTAAATTGATCTAATCTGATATTTTTTAATTCTGTTCTAAAAAATGCAATTAAACAATGGTATCTGTTGCTGCAAGTTAAAAGCCAATCCCTTTAGATAACACCCAAATACAACAAGCAGTGAGTTCTGCCATCATTAGACTTCTAACCATATTACTTCTATTTTGAGGCTTTTTTTGTTTGGTCTCAGTTTAATTTCCTGTCAGCCTTACAAGAGATTTCTAATGTTTGGGCTGTAGGATATGCTCTGATTAAAAATAATCTTCCCAATTACTGCCTGGCATGACTCTACTGCCACATGCACTCTGCCACTGGCTTCTGCATTTCTGTCAGCAGTAATTGTGTCTGTAGCTTCTAACTGTAAATGAAAACCCAGGGGGCATATTTGGGTTCCAGTTTCCTTTGCCCAGCCATATCTTTTAATTTGCACTGTCTGTCAAAAGGAGATGTTTGTAGGCACTAAAAGGAAATCCTCAGAACATCAGGTTAAAAAAGGGAAAAGGAGAAAAAAACGAAATGCAACTGGAATATGATAAACCACATTTGATATTTTATGCCAGGATACTCAACACAGAGCAGCTCACTGCATTGATTAGCCTTAGAAGAGGGGGACTGAAACCATTTACTGAGCATTTCTAGCTGCACTTTATTATCATTAAATTTAATCCTGAATCTTAATCATCACCTTAGAATGGCTTTTTTTTTTTTTTAATTCAATCATTGCAATGAATACTTTACAGAACAGCATTTCTTATCACAATGGAAAAAATTATTATTTCTCAGGCTCTGGGCCGTGGCCTAAACAGTGCTGTGGGGTTTCCATCTGCAGCCTGGCTGACTCTCAGCCCTCTTTGACTGCCCTGCCTTTCTGTTCCTATGGGGACTTCAGACCCCAAAGCTCCCCTTGCCCCTGCCTGCTCCATGCCAAGGGGCTGCAGCTCCTGGAGTCCCCAGCTGGGTCCTGGGGCTGCCTCAGGAGCTGGCTCTGCTCTCCAGCCCAGCTGGCTCCTGGCTCTGTCCCCTTGGGAGCTGCCAGCTGCCCTGGGACACCGAGTCACAGGTCACACCTGGCCCTGGGGGCAGCCACAGCCACCTGGGATGTGCTGGGTGCAGTTCAGGCCCTCACAGGTTCCCTTCTCCTGGCAGCAGTGTTGGAGCCCCGTGTCCCCAGGGGATGCTCTGTGTGACAGCAGCAGGACGGAACCAAGGTGCCCTGGGGCAGGAAACACAAGCACAGGCTGTGGTCTCTGAAGTGGGCACAAAACAAACTCGAGGAGGAGAAAAAATGCCTGATACCATGTCAGGAAGGAAGCTTTGTGTGGAAGGGAAAAGCACAACCAGCTACAGGTGCAAGAATGCACACGTGGGGTACATGGCATACTGCAAAGGGTCACAGCAGGAAGGGTATTAAGAAGACAGTTGCAGTTATTGCCAGAAGCAAATATTCACTATAAAATGAAGAATAAAGTCCTCTGAAAATTATTCTATGAAGTCTCAATCTCTGCTCTTTCAAAATTAGGTAAATTTTCGTCTCAAAATGAAAATGGCACGCAGCACATTTGGAATCTAAGCAATGCAGAGAGCAGATTCTTGTACAAGGGAATCATGGAAGTTTTCTTTGTATAGGAGGATAAACAGTGAGATTTGGAGAATGTGAGCAGGGATTTGTCCAAATAGCACTTAAAATTGAATAGCTTCTCTTGGCATAAGGACTGATTGGAAATATTAAATGCAAATGTTAGTGCTCTGCACTGTGTTTGCTGGTTGATGCTCTGTTCTGTATTGTTTGTATCTGTACTTGAGGGGGGACACTGGAAAGGTGAGAACAGACTCAATCTCAGCTCTGAACCCTTGGCACAGCACTCCAGGTGTAACCCCCCTTTTGTAGGGCTCTGCCCCTCAGTGCATATTCTGTGCAGCAAAAGCCTGGTACCAGATAAGAGCTTCAACTCATCAACTGAAAGGTGTGTGCAGTGGAGATTGTGACCACCACTGCCTGCACAACTGCATGGTGGTACGGAGCAAAAATGGCACAGGTCTGTTAAAATATTATTTTTAAAGTATTGTACAAGCTGTGTAAGAAGTTCTTTGTGCCCCTCTGAGCCCTTCAGGGCAGCAGGGCTGCACAGGCTGCAGCACAGAACTAGACTGTGATAACCTGAAGCTATCCTTGCTTCTATTTCCATATCTTACCTGAGATAAAACCATCATTTACAACAAATATCCCCCTACCTGTGACTGAAACTGCCAGGAGGTTTAAATTAATACCTGTTTTTTTTAAAGAGAAGGCAAGCCACCGAGTTAAAAAGGGTTACTACTGTGGCTGAGGCCATGTGGATGTTTATTTATTCAACATAAAACCTGTAGGATTAAGTATGGCAGCAAACATCATGAAGTTGAAAGGAATGCTGGTCTCTTACAAAAGAACCTTCCAGAATTCTGGCTGCAGAGAAGCTCAGAGGCAGAGCCTCAGCTGTGGGAAGCCACATGCAGGGAAGGGGCAAAGTCAGGGCTTGGAGTTTATCCATTCCTGCTGTCACTGTCACTCTTACGAGTCCCAGAACTTCTCAGTTTTTCTGTTTGCTTGTTTCTCCCCACTTCTCTGCAGTACAGAGCCTCATGGGCAGGTAGAAAATTCCAGCAACATCAGCAATGTTGCTCCCACGTTAGCCATGGTGACACACATGGTGACACAAGGCTGTGCCTGCCAGCCTCAGAGCCTGCATCACAAATCCCAGGGAACAGCGCCCCAAAGGAGGAGCAGAAATAACAAAATAATTTGGAAAAGGCTTAACTGTCCTCATCTGCCACCAGAGAGTCCTTCCACTGACTGAGGTGGCGAGCAGGGAGCCCTGAATGCCCTGCTCCTGGCAAACACTAGAAAGCAGGAACAGAGGCTTTGCATTCTGCATGTTTAAACTAGTGATTCTCTCATCCATCACAGGTCGAGCAATGAATCACACCCCTCCAAGCAATGCAGTTTGGAAAGGAAGAGCCCATGTAGACAGAAGAATGGTAAATTTACTTATTTTTTATTATTTTTTAACAGAAATTTTGACATTGCTTAAGAACTGTAGATGTTAATAACATTTGAAATCAAGGACTAGAATAAGAAAAAATAAAAACTAACCAAAGCCAATCAGTTTATCCAACAGCTTTGTAATTTATGACATTATTCTTAGAGGAACAGCACAACTCTAGGCTACATCTCTGAGCCCTAAGAGAAAAATAATAGTTAGAGGATCCATCACATTCCACAGACTGGAGCACGTCTCTTGTGGACAAAGCAAAGAAAAAAACCTAATTTGGGTATACACACGAAATTTTCTGATCCAAAGACATTTTTATCACCACAGAAAACAAAAGCATCATTCCACACACTGGAGACAAAGAGATCTGGGATGGATGAGCTGACAAACACCAAGGAAAGTCCCAGGAAAAGGGAATTTTGTAAGGACATCAGGGCTGAAAAGGGTCCAGCCTTCCCCCAGATATCACACACACCATGCTGGGGCATCCCAGCCCCTGGCACCAACCACAGACCCATCACTGCAGAGAGGGGAGGAGTTGCTGCACCCTTGGCACAGGGGTAGCTTTATCAAAGGATTCTTACTGTTTATGATGGAAAATCATTTGAGTCTGAAAAGAGGCAAAAATTAAATATTCTAAGCCTGCCACCTTTGGAGATTTACTCCTGCTACATAAAATGACTACAGCTGATTTCAAAAGACTAGTTAGTGTTTGTTTTGTACAACACAGGAGAGCTTTGGGCCGAAAGAATTATTTATTGTTGTTTCTTCCAGCTGGGTGTAATTTGACAATGATTACAAAATGTAAAGGCACAAGTAGGGAGAAGTCCTTGCAGATCCCAGACTGGGGTTCAAGTGCTCTCCTCTGATCAGAAGGAAAGAAAAGAGGAAGCTCAGCTGTGTCAAATTTTCCCCAGGAGTAACATGACTTTCCACGGAGGAAAAAAGGAGCAGAAAGTACAAATGGTGCAACACATAGGCCAGGCACACAGAATCCATCAGTGAAAAACTCTTAGGCCAGTTTGGTTATTTGTAAATAAACAAAAAAGGTGAGGGCTTTTTAACTAGAGTTTTTTCAGCAGGAAGAGATCCAGATTTGCAAACATCACACATTTCTCAATGACCAGTTCCACACATTTTTTTCCTTCCTCATGACCTTCCCCAGCATCCCAGGAAAATCACAGCCTGCAGGTAATGGTCCTTCCTCCATCATCCCCAGCACCAGGAGCTCCAGCCCAGCAGTGACACCTGTGAGATGAGCCCACTCATCACTGGGGGGACAGGGCTGCCAGCCCCTGCAAATCCCTCACACAGCATCCCAGCCTGACACTTAATATTCACTCTGGATTGCAAGCTATGTACTCAAGGATAAAGCTCAGTAATAATAAAGATTCACAGTCTGACAGGCTCAGCATACAAATTCTCAGTGTAGTGCTCACTTAGAATATATTTTTTTAATCTATAAAGGAATCAGGAGTTTTCCTCCTATAAAAGAAACAACAGTACTTCCATTTAGTGAGGGAAACAACGGAGAGAGAAAATATAATTTTAGTCTACATTTAGATATTGGTAAAGAAGCACCAAAATAAATATTTTGTTTCAGTATCAGAACACTGTGTCCCCAGTCCTTGCCTTGCTCATCAGCCACAGGAATACATCAAATAAGCTATGCAGTTTCTTTTTTTGCAGGGTCAAATCCTTCCAGCCAGATATACACTGCTTTAAACCATATAAGAATTTGCCCACATTTCCAACAATTTACAGCTTGTATTTAGCATGTCAGCTGTGAAGCCAAAATCACTGGAAATATTTAAAACCTTGATATATGTTACTTGAACCTGGTACCTAACCAGTGCTCTCACTGATCCCACAATGAACAAATAGGTGCTCTTTGAACTTCATTCCACCCCTCATTCTTAGTCATGTTTTATTTTGTATTTCATCCAACACTGCTTAGTACTGTGCTTTGTACAACAATATGTTAATTGTTTATTTTACAGTGGCTCTGTAAAGACATAGCCCATTCTTTTTATTTTTCTAGTTAATGTTTATTTTATGTTACAACAACCCAGCAACTTGCTCCTGGGGTGTTTTGTTTGTTTGTTTGTTATGTAAATGTTATATATGTAGGAGGTGGTTTAAAATGAACAAAATTATAATAAAATGCCTGATAGTTTTTATACAAAAACACTGTTACTAAACATTAGTTCCCCTTTAGACTCTTTTATTTTGTATTTTACTTCAAATGTCTACAATTCTATTACTAAATCTACCTTTTCCTTTTAAAATCACATTGCATCACTTAACTCCATCTCACTAAATCACCTTGTTAGTCATATTTTGATCCATCACATTTCACTGCCTTTCATATTTAAATTATTCCATTTCTTTCCCTGCTCCCCACATTACTTTGAGCAGGCCAGGTCTCACTTGGTGCAGTGATTCCTCATACTGCACCCTCACACAACTCCCTCTAGCAACACTTGACCATTCTCCCTGCAAGTTCTCCTGCAGAACTGCCCTTAAAACAATCCCAAATTTACACATTCAGCCCCAGGGTTCAGATTCAGCCCCATCCCTTCATTTCATTTACATTTTATGAGCACCAAGACAGCACCACAAGGAGCCAAACTGCATTTGCTGCACCACAAACCAAGGGATGAACACTGGAGCCCAGCCCTTCACCCAGCACCTCCTGTGCCTGCTGGCCCTGCCCTGCAGGGAGCTCTGACCCCTTCCCTCTGCCCACAGCCCCCAGGAGCAGAGCCTTGGTGGGACAGCAGGCACAGTGGGGTTTGGCTTACACCACGAGAATGGAACTGCTTTCAATCCACAGAGGGAATAAACAGCTGAATCTCCAGATGATAGAAATGTGATTATTATGGCATAAACTGCTGCTCATTCTTGCTCTCTTCTTGAGCTACATTTCTCAGGGACTCCACTCACAGTCAGCATTCACTTCTCAGACTTCATACAGAAATGAAGCAATAGCTCCTCTATTCCCATAAAAATATTTTTCTTCACAGATTTCTTAATTGAGCCTTGGAAAAAGATCACCTCCAATGCTGAGCAGCAGATCAGTATCTCTCTTTACAGCATGCAGATATGGAAGTGCAGTAACCTGAGCCCAAACTGAGGATGAAGTGGTTGGAGCAATACAAAACCTGTGTGTTCCTCCTCAGAGCTGCCCTCCTCACTGCTTCCCAGGAAAGGTGTGTGAACAATCCTTCCTGCCAAAACTGGCTCCATGTACTGGCAACTCAGAGGAGACAGAATCTTCTCCACACTAACTCATCCTCCTGAAATTTGTGCTCCTCTGCTGCTCCTTGGCCTCTCCATCCAGGAGCTGAGTGCATGAAGTGCCCAGTGCAGGTGCTGTGTCCTGGGGCAGGAGGGGTGGGCAGCAGCCAGAGCCTGCAGGAGCTGCCACAGCCTCCAGAGCTGTGCCCCAAGTGCCCCAAGCTGTCTGCCAGCTGTAATATCGAAGTTATTATTTCTATTTGCGCTCATTCAAAAAGCTGCCACATCTACCAAAGGCTGCAAATCACAGCCTGAGCCACCCAATCTTCTGGGCAACAACCAAATCCTGCCTGCCTGCACTGTAAGGTGGCTCCATCTTTCCAGGGGTTAAGAGAAATTGTTAGGAGGACTGGGAGATAACTGCTTGCTCCAATGGAATTTTAGCCCAAGTCAAATTAAAAATGGCTCAGTACCTTGTTACTGCAGGTAATCACTTCAAAAGCATCAGACACTGCTGTCAGAGAAAGGTCTGTCTAAAGGATTCATGGCAATGTTTCTATGTTTTGGGGTTTTTTTTCCTAATCTTACCTTGTAAAACATTTTTGAAATGCTTTCAGAATTAGAAAAATTAAACATTTTAAATCATGATTAAGATCTAGCCTGCTAAACCAAAACAAGATTATTCTCTTTGTCCAAAAATACACCTTCATAGTTTGTAGCTTGAAATATCTGTGCAGGAAGGAATAATTCAAGTCTCAGAGCCACAACTCACAGAGGAAACTGGTAAAATGTCTTTGTCCTGTTTAAATATCAAAGCTCTTCTGGGTATCACTTAGATCTACCCCTCATAATTCAGATACTTGTGAATAATTCAAGATGTTATGCTTTAACTTCTATCAGCAATTCCCTTGAAGAGGAGCAGTAAGCATTTCTTATAAGTTATAGCATGGATCCATATAATTAATATTTTGATGTACTTTACCTGTCTTACTGTTTGCTCTTGTGATATTAAGTTAGTATTAAATAAATAACACACTCAGCTAACTTGTCCTACTTTTCAAAGATGCTCCAATTTATGTAATTGCTTTATTTGATTTATTGTTGCACCTTTGCTCGAGTTACATGTTCTGTTAATGTGCTATCAATGGAATTAGCTGCTTCTTAGTAGGAAACTTTTTATAATCAAGCCAGGGTTTTTTTGTTGTTGTTGTTTGTTTGTTTTTGGTTTTTGTTTGTTTGTTTGGTTTTGGTTTTTTTGCTTGGTTTTTTTTTTTTTTTTAGGAGGAATGCACTGCTTGTACTTCCACAGAATCAAAATCCCCCTTCAATGGGTGGAAGTGACCTGCTGCACCTTTGCATGTTTCCTCTGGCATGCTGAAGCAAACATGAGGATGATGCCCTGTTATCCAAGCATAAGACAAAGAGTAGCACCCCATTAACAAACCTAAGAGGGGACTAAAGGCACATAAAATCATATGAAAACAACAACTAAAGTATGCCCTCGTTTTTCAAATGAGAAATCTGAGAAAGCCTCTGTCCAAGTGACTGTAAATTGTGTTTTAAGCTTACACAATTTTGAAATTAAATCTAGCAATACTAAGAAAGATTGATTTCTCTTATTTGTTAACAGTGAAGAGTTAAAAATCATCATGAAGTAAATACACATCTTTGGTTAGAAGGATGAAGGATCAACAGACAGCTTGTATTCTTGAAATAAACTTCATTTCTGCTGCCCACTGCATTGCACACTGATGTCCTCTAGCAGCTGTGCTTGTCTGCTCTCCAGACTCACAAGCACTTAAGGAAAACTGGGGTGGGTCACAAATTGAGAAAAATCAATCTCTGGAAACAGAGGGAAAATTAACTTGTTTATGCTGCCCTCCCTCAATCATTTTCATTCAGGAAGGGTATTAATTTTGACTATTAATTAGAGTGGCATCTGTCTCTGCCCCACTGGCAGGAGACCAGGGAGCACGAGCAGCCTGAGCTGCTCCAGGTGTGCAGCGACTGAAAACTCATTTCTGAACTGCTCCACCACAGGAGCAACAATTTACACAGAATCAGCTGGCTCAAACACCTCCAAGAACACATTAAGTGAGGATTTGCAGTACATGGAAGCATTCTGGACATATTTTCCAAACTTCCCTTAGCAGAGCAGCTCAGCAATGCACTGACACCAACTGCTGCACATGAGGCAGAAGCTCAAAGCCCACAAACCCAACACAGGCATTATTCCATTTATTCCATAAATTACCTGGCTGTAGGAAAGCACACATCTGCTACAGAGTCTGAATGAAAATTACTGCCATTACATGTAAAACCTGTTGCATTTCTAGAAAGTTCTGAACATGCAGTAACAAACTGCACTGCAAAAATTTTAAGACCTATAACCTAAAAGTGAACTGTGTCATATGCCTCAGGATTGGATTTCTCAGTACTTTTTGTACTTTCTACCTTTTTCTTTTATTTCATGGCAAAACACTCTGCCATGTCAGCATGTGTACTATAAAAGAAGCATAATTATACATGCACAAGGGAGGAACACCTCAAGTATCACATTTCTGGAAACCTGGACTGACAGCAGGAACACAGAAGCAAAATGCCCACCAGACTGGAGAATTCCTGCACAATTCCAAATGCTTTTTGTGACTCTCAATATATCTGTGAAACTATTTATACCAATTTTATCTTTGATGCTGCAGCGTTGTTTCCAAGTCTTGGAGTTTCTCACTGCATCTATCAGTCCCATAGTGTCAGATAAAAAGTTTTTATTTATGGCTAAAATGACCACGGAACACACATTTCCTTCCCCCCCATGCCAAATACCAGACTGACAGCAATGGAATCTCAATATAATCCTCCAATGCCTGAAACTCCTTCAAGTACCTCAATACATCAAGTGTTAAACGTTTTATAACACCTATAAACACTCCAAGAGTCTAATGAAGCTTACACTACTACGAGTGCAACAAGTGAAAGGTGGTGTAAAAATCAATTTCCTTTCACCTCAGCTGATTTATGTTCCTTCCTGAACAAATTAATTTCACACTAAGCAAGTGGTTTAATAAAACTTGAGAGCAGCCCTATATTAAGGAGTTTTGTTCTTACTCCAGGCAGAGATAACTTGGAAATAGCAGTAAAACAGCAGTCTGGAATTACTCTGCAATTTGTAAAGCCTGGCCTGCCTCATTTCACAGCTTTTTCTCACTGAGTTTTATTTCTGAACTTGTGAAAATGAATTTTAAAAAGCACAATGTAGGTTTGCAGTCCAGAAATTACACCATAAACAATAACATAGAAAAGTAAACCAGGCAAGTATGAACATTCAGCCCAGAGAAATAAACACGTTCAGAGCCTTAGTCCCCAAAGTGAGAATGAAGCTGTGCCTAATTCCAACCCTGCCTGCAGTACAAATAGTTGTATTACAAATAGTGAAATCAAGGGGATTGCTGAGGTATTGGACTGAAATGGGGCCGTGCCATTGCAGCACAGCTGGAATATTCAGCATTTCTGTCCCCTCCTCTGCTGTTGGAGCTGCCCTGGCATTTTGCATCCCTGACAGCCCCAAGAGACCCCTGCACACACAAGAGCTCCTCCTCCTTTTGCCCATCCCCACAGCCCCCACACATTCTGCTGTAATGAGGGAGAAGACAGAGATAAAAACTGAATTTCAAAACAAAGTCTATTTTCTATGCATAGACTGAAATAACAGTGACAAATTACATACATTAAGACCTCTCTGGAGCTTTGCTTGCAGATCTTCTCAATTGCTCAATACAACTGCATTTTCTTGCAGACTTAAAACTTAACCAACTGAAAAAAATTAAAGCAAGTAGGATGCAGCACTCTACAGAGTGCACAGAACACAAAACCAGGAGCTCAAGCTGGCCAAAAAAAAAAAAAAAAAAAAGTTCTGAAAACTGAGATCAGCTGAGGTTTTTTTCCCATTATTATCTGCTGACGGTACTTATGACAAAATCAACACTACAGACTGGATGTAACTCTTCTCCCACTTCACTTGCACATCTTCCCCTGGCTTCTGAGGGTACAATCCTGAGGCAAAAATGTTCATAAAAACAGGTGCTCAGCGAAAACAGGAACCTGGAATGTATGCAAAATGTGTGTAATAAATATCTACAACACAATTTGAGTCATTTCAGAGATATTAATGCATCACTGAAGTGTTTGTTTAAATGATGTTTTTAAAAGTAATTTAATTTTTTCAAAAATAGGCACATATTGCAATTGTGATGAGCATTTTTAGCCAGCATGGAGATTTGATTTGCTTGCTATTGATTGAAAAACATATGAATGAAACCACTGCTATCTTTCTGAGATTAAAAATGTCATTTTAGGCTTCAGGTTTATGTTTTCTGCTGTTGCTTAAGCTGAAAAAGCTAATGTGGTTTGTGACCCCAATGCTAATTCACCAGAACATGAAGCAGCAAAGAGAACACAATTAGATCCATAATGGTAACTTAAACATAAAGTAACACAGGATAATTCAAAGTTGTTTTCTCTTTTCTCATCTTCCCTGCATAAAAATTTGCTGAATGACACAGAGGTGTAAAGCACACAAGAAAAAGGAGTTTCCCATTAGGGACTGAAATAGGAACACTGGGATTCAGAGTGGGGGCAGGATGTGGCAGGAAGAAAGCACACACTGCTCTAACACTGCTCTAGTTTGTGGAAAAGCAGTCAAGGAAATAATTTATCTTCTCATTTCCAAAATACAAAAAAAAAAAAAAAAAAAAAATTGATCATGGGAAATTTAAGGGAGTTGCAAAGGAACAAAAAAAGGGAGAAAAGTTTTATAGGAAAAACAAATAAATGAAGGCTTCTTATATAACAAATCAAGATGTCAATTACTTTAACAAAGAGCAACTAGTGGAACATTTGACTTAACTCCATTTCTAAACACTGCACCAATGATTTTCCTTGACACTGTGTAAGGCAATTAACAGATTCCACTAGAGATTGGAGAAATTTAAGTATTAATGGAGTCTTTACAAGAAATTAAGAACCAAATGAGAAAATCCTTATGTCTAAGGCATTCAGGTTAATTACTTCAACCTGGTGGACAAGGACAAAGTAAATCTTAGTTTCAACCTTTATGTTTCTAGGTAAACTAAAAAAGGGTAAACTAAACCTAAATACTGCATTCAAGCTCCTAATCCCACCCCCACCAGGTATGTTTTTAACCTAATGAAAACTGCATGCTGTAAACTGGCAGATCAAATTATTCCTTTTTCAAAGGAGACAAGACGCATCCGGATGGAGTAATTAAGAATTGTCCCAGCTTACTGCAAATTGCCATGCTTTAAAAATCCCTCCAATTCTAGAGCTGTACTTATTTGAGAACCTTGGTTTCAGATGCTATTTTAATGATTCTTAGATTGGTTTGAATTACCAAATTTAGTTCACTTCTGAAGGTTTTGCTTGTTCACAGGTGTTCCTGACCAAGCCTTTGTGCTCAGTCCTTTGTCTCCAGCACACAGTGCCAGGAGAAAAAGCCTCCTCATAAATAATATTCTCCTTAAGCACCATCCATAATCCATTTGTAAGTCCCTGCTTGCTTACACCATCAGTGGAACCCACTCTGGGCCCAGTCTCTGACAGTATTTGAAACTGTTTCACACCCTTTAAACACAGCATTCCACCTAAGGGCACCAGGAATTTTGGCAAACTCTCCTATGCCACATTCCCTCTGCTTCCAAGTGTTGCCTTCATTACAAAATCACAGCCCTGATCTGATGATTATGATCTCTCTACTTGACAATCAGGATTTCAATTCTATTTCAATTCTTCTTTCCTTCCACTGCCACTTTTGCCAATATTTTTTTGCCTACAAAATGTCTGTACCAGAATTACATCCATGTCCTAACCACGGCATCATTTTCCTGAAGTGACAGCAAGTTTGCAAACACAAGTGCAAGCCCCAGAAGAGCCAAGGCAGGAGGTGTGCTGGGGGAGCCAAGTTCTCTGGAGAAGGCAGACTTGAGCTCAGCTCCTTGCCAAGCAGCCAGAGCAGGATATTCCGGTGCTTTTTGTTGATTTAAGGTCTGTGGCACGCTGCAGCTGTCACAACGAAGGGCAGACAAAAGACAGGCTGTTGACTGCAAAATGCTTTCAAGCACACCAGTTTTATAAAGCACTCGCTTGGCATTTGTCTCCTGTAACATGTCTCTGTGTGATACAAGGCATTTCTCTCCCTCCTCGCTCTTTAGAGAGATATGAAGTTTAATGTACTGACTGGTACTTAACAATCAGATTTTGTCAGCCCTGGTGCTGAATGGCACCTTCCTGCTCCCATTGCCTCTGGCAGCGCTATTCAGGGTGTGAGTTATTGCCTCATTCCCGGGGAAGGTGACAGATCCCTGCAGTGCCCAGCAGCTCGGGAGGGAGCCCCGTGCTGCCGGGCAAAGCACCCTGATGGCACACAAATCCTGCCTGCTGTCACCAGGGCCCTGCCACCCCCTCCTGCCTCCCCTCTGCTCTCCTGGCGCCTCCCCGATGGGAATCTCAGCTCTACACAGACGGGGCGGCTGAGAGGCGTTTCCAAAGATTTTATTCCATTATCAATCTCAAAGAAGGGTGGGACACAAGAGATGTAAAACTCAACGCCATTCTATCAGAAGCCAAACTATTTCTTTGTTACAACACCTTAGAAATGTTTTTCAGCCTATGGGCTTTTGCTACATAATGCTGCTAACACTTTTAACACCAACCACTTATTATTTTACCCCACGTGGTCTTGCATCTTTCACAGTTCTATTCTCTAAAATATCTGGTCTGTTTGCATGGCCACTGTTTGAAACTTGTTTCTAGTTCAGTTTCTCTCTCAACGATGTCTTCTTCTCTACCCCATGGCCTAAGTCAGCTCACCTTATCTCAGAGTTGGCACACAGATGTGCAAGGCTCTGCGAGCCTTCTGTCAGGCTTTGAGAATCCTCTACAAATCCATTTCTCACTCTTCCCCACATGCACACACAGCCCTGGGGCTGGAGGGGATCTCTGCTGCTGCATCTTTGGGCAGTTTTCCCTCACGCCCAGAGCTGGTCTGAGCCATTTTCTCCCTGCAGGAAAGGCCCCTGAGCCTGGGGGACCCAAACACGCTGTGCACAGCCTAGGAACCAGCAAAAACAAACCACAACCTTCCACCCTCCCCAGAATGATCCATCCTGCCCTCTCCTCTCCACACATCCAGCTCTGGTCTTCAACAGGTAAAGCCCAGGAAAGGCTCAGGTGAAAAGTTTAACTGGTTGATGCTGCAATGAATCAGGCAGAGATGTACCCAGGACACCAAAAAACCAATTAGCAAGACACCATCCTGTTAAAATCATTTGATTCTCAAACAAATCCTCTCCTAAGATCTTAACACCTTATTCTTAAGTGTGAGACCATAACCTGTGGCTCAGATTGCTCCGAGTGGAGCTCATCTGAGCATCATTTCACTGTCAATGGCAGCTCTACAAGGAACTCATTTATTTCAGCTGAGCACATTATGCAGCACAGAACTGAATAATTTGTGAGAAGTTTGATGGCATTAACAAAATTCCAAAACAACTGCTAGTGAAAGAACTTGGCTTTCACCACTCTGCTCCTTAGAAAGACACTCTGGTCACGTGCTCAGGATCCAGAGGATGAATGAAAATCCTGAGCTAAGGAAGACTTTCCATCAACAGGAGGAACAAGATGTGAGAGGAGGCAGCAACAGCTGGGAGCAAAATCCACCTCTGTCCCAGAGTAAGTAGAAAATCTGAATTCAAATCAGAAACACCAACAACACATGTGCACCAGGCTCTGCAACACACAGGATGCAGGGCATGATAGGACATTATTTTAAATAAAACACTCTGAATCACTTGGTTCACCTGTGAACTATTCAAAAGTGCACACCACTGGTTTTGATCCTTCATCATCATTGAGGATAAAACTCTAGGAAACACAATTACACCCTTCATTCCAAAGTGAAGAACTGAAATGCAGTGGCACTGTCACTTAAGAGAAATTGATTCTACAGCTGCCTGAAGCATTGCAGTTTCAAATCCCACAGCAAGCTCCTTCCCTGGAAATATTTAAAGATCAGCTTCAGAATAATTTCAGTTCTAAATTACCCTCTTCCTTCCTTCCTCTTCATCAGGTTCAGATTTTATTTATTCTGCTTTTTGCTGTCATAGTAATATATTACTAAAAAAACATTTTCAACTATTTTAAGAAAAAACCCCATGTTTTAAAATAATTTTATCTTAGACAAGAAATCACTTTGAAATAATGTTACAGCTCAAATAAATTTATAGTTCCTGGAGCCAATATAAGTGTGTATTTTCCATTTTCTTTTCAGCTGTGTATATAATGAATTTCACAGATTTTGCTGATGCAAACAAAACACAGTCTAAAGAAATTCCTTATCAGTAACAGCAATAGAGACAAAAATCTGCAAACAATGTTAAGTGATAATAAAAGAAGATGAAGAATGGATCATCTAGGTTGCAAAAATCAGCTGGAGAAACCTTTTTAAGTATAAAAAGGGAGGCAGAAAATTCTCACCATCATAATTCTACTACTCTCACATAATCCAGGCATAAATTCTTTACATGGACTGGTGTTGCAACAACTGATGGGTTTACTTCAGTTTGGGAGTGGAGGGAGGTCTGTGCACATTGAAAAAGAAAATAAATTTGTCTGCAAAATGTGCAGAACAAGAAGGAAAAATAAATTCTTACAAGAAAAGATTATAAACTTAAATCAGGTATTTAACACAAATGCACACATACAGAGTAACACATTTTCACTGATTTCCATCAGTGTTTCTATAGCAAAATCACAGACTCATACCAGGGCAGGGTCAGGAGAGATCTGTGATAGCTTTGGTATCAAAAAAAGATAAAGAATTTGCAGATTACTTAAATTATACTATGTAGTAAATCCAACTATAATCAGAAAGCATTTGGAAGTAATTTGAATATTCTTATCCCCGTCCTACCTGACTTTCAATTAACTCTCAGAACAGTTATTTTATCTGCTCACCACTGTGTTTAATGCTTGATTTCACCATAAATAATGAAGTGATATTTTTAAAGTATCGAGTGTCTCATTTTGCTGTGAGAAATGGAAAGTCAAATTTGACTAACCTTTGTCTAAGAGTTATGAAACATATTAATGCAGCTTGCCAGTGGAGTGAACTAGAAATCCCTGTGAGCAGTGCCAGTGTTCCACAGCTGGTGCAGGTCTGTGGGGTTTGGTTTGGGCTCCTGTTTATCTCAGTCGATTGCTTCACTCCAGTGAGGATCCTCAAGGCAGGCAGTGCCTCCCTGACTTGACCTGTGCTGTACCAACAGGACTGAGGAGCTCAGCCTCAAAATGGAAAGGAAAGAGCAGCTTTCCACTGGATTTAGGGAGTGCTGGAAATTTGGCTTTCTGAGTCTGCTGTGGTGACAGCTAATCACTAACCCCCAGCCTGGATATTAAAAAACAGAAATATTTTTTGTGCTTCACCTATATATATATATATATATATATATATATAATATTTTGTGTGCTTCACAAATATAACCCAGAAACATTCCAAATTTGATCAGTTCATGCTAGGGAAGATACAAAAACTTGTATTTGATATCTAACTTCAAATTTTTGCCAGCTTTGAGAACCTCTTCTCTCAAAGAGACTTCCTGTGTAAAATTGTATTTGCAGTGGAGGACAAAGCACAGACAAAACAAATCACACAAATTCAGAATTTAAAGGTAACAGAGCAGCTTCCTGCCTTCATCTCTGCCATGGATGGGTGTCATTTGACAATCAGGCTTCAGTTTTGCCTCCTTTATCTCCTGCAGTATTTACAGGTTTTGATGAGTTTGGCCATAGCTGCTACTCTGTGGACTTGATGGAATATTTTGCCCCCAGCCCTGTGCCACAGACAATGATTTTTGCTTTGTTCTTTACTCAGGTGGTGGCAAGAGGGAAGAGCTTTCTCTTCCTGCCTGGAACCTGGGCAGGGGACAGAATCTCACCTACAGAATGATTTTCCTTTTTAGTATAGAGAAAAAGAAAAATAAATCCCATAGCGTGACAGAATAAAATGTCAGGCTCACAGGCAGAAAGCTGCCCACAGGTGATAGACACAAATGTTAGGGATTTTATCTATGTGGCAAATTAAGGCACTGACAAAACTGATCAAATCATTAAGAATAGCTGAACTGTGCAGCAAGTTCGAAATCATTTTGTTACTGATAACATCACAAACTCTAAACTCTAAGCATCTTCCCCAAAGTCTGCAGCCAACTAACAGAAGATTTTTACTGCTGGAAGACATTTTTGGCCAGGAGAACTGGACAGCATGTTAAAACTTGATAAATCTTTGAAAGAGAGGATGGAAATAAATTCCTAAGATTTCACCTTCACTTGGATGGGTATTCCATTGCACAGTGAGGCAAGGTGGAAGTTTTGGCATGGCAGGTCAAATGAGGGATTAATTATACCTCTGGAAAACCCACACTGTGGCAGCAAATAGTTGATGTGAGAAGGTCACTGGGGTGCCACACCCAGGAAACACAAACCCACTGCAGAAGCCAGCAAACCAAAACAGATATTCTGCTAGAACAGTAGATTAGCATTATGGAAAGCTCTACATAAGAGTGTGAAATTACTAAACACAGACATTTCGAAAATTAATACCTAAAAAAAAAAATGATTTTGCCAAAGGGGAAAGAACAGCTCTCTCCAGAGCAGCATCAGAGGATCAGGACACTGCACACCACAGTCACAACTATCCTGCAGGGCTCAAACACAGAGCCACTGTCACTCGTTCCAAGCACCAAGCTTCAATTCATGTGTGTGCAAATGCACTTCCTGGGAATGTCCTTTCTTTAAAGGAACCAAAGGTAATTTCGGAAGGAAGGATGGGTGAATCAGAATGGAAATAAAGGCTCTTTACATGAGTCCTTTGTGAGAAAAGAGAGAAAATGAAACTAGGCTAGAACCTGACTCTCCAAATGAGATGGGGAGGCTGGGAGATGAAAGGCACCTGAACCTGTAAAGCTCTCTTCCTGTCTGTGCACAGGCACACACGGTGCTGCTGCTGCTGCCCCAAAGCACAGGGAGCTGGGGGACTCCTGGGGTGCACTGGGCAGGAAAGGCAAAGAGCTCTGGGCTGCAAATCAGCCCAGCTGCACCTGTCAGTGCTTCCACCCCGTGTTTGGATGTGGGAATGGAGCACAGGCTGTGCCTGCCAGGGCCTGCAGTGGGATGATGACAATTCCCTGGTGCTGGCCACAACTGAAGGACACCAGAGCTGAGCCCACCCCAGAGCTGAGCCCATCACCACCTCAAATCTGAAATCAGAGCAGGAAGTCTCTGTCTGGATAGAAGCAAGGAGCATGGCTCATTTCAGTACCTCCTGGCCTGGCCTGGCAAACTCCACTGGCAGCTCCAATCCCATACAGACACCTGCTCACTCCCCACCAGGGGATGGGGGAGAGAATAGGAGGGGTAAAAGCAGGGAGAGGGATCAGAACAATTTAATGACTGAAATAGAATAAGAAATTGCAATGGAAAATTATAAGGAAAAAACCAAAAAACAAAAAAACAAAACAAAAAACCAAACCAAAACAAACAAACACAAACAAGCAAACAAAAAAACCCCAAAAAAACAAAAAAAAAAACCCCAAAACACAGAGAGAGAGAGAGAGAGAGAAGAAAAGAAAAGAAAGGAGGGAGAGAAATAAACCCCCAGGAAAACAAGTGGTGGAAATTGCAGATGAACAAGTCACTCCCCACTGACTGAGCAGTGCCCAGGCAGTTCCTGAGCTCTCCCCTCCTAGCTGAGCATGATGCCAGTGCTCTGGAATATCCCCTGGGATGGCTGGGTCAGCTGTGCCCCCTCTCAGCCTCCCGTGCTCCCCTGCTCCCTGCCAGGCTCAGTGAAGCCCTGCTGAGTGCCAGCTGAACCCGGGGGGACCAGCACTGCTCCCACCCTGAATCCAGCACAGCCCTGCAGCAGCTGCAGCCCAGGCAGAGCAGGACGTGGCCCTAACAGAGAGGAGCACCCGAGTTTCAGCTGGGGGAACATTTCCCTCGGCGCTGGAAGGCAGAGAAAAGGCTCTGGAGGAGCTGAAGCACAGCAGCCCACACACAAATCCCCTTTTCAGCTGTTCAAGGGTGCCGTTCCCAAATCCCAGGACATGCTGAGTGAGGGATTCCATTCGTTTTCTTTGTACAGAAGTGGTAACAAGATGTAAATTAACTATAGAAGTAGTAGGTATCAAGAATAAGCGTTCTCCTTTCATTCATGTTGTGTTGAACTATTTTATAATCTACCTACATCCACAAACACATCCTTAAACAACACCAAATCACTCACAACTACCAGTAAATAGTATTTCATCAGTGTATCATTTAATGGCATTTGAAAGGCTTTATTTCCATACATCCAAATGCCACAGCAAATTATTTCCAACCAGCAAGAAACATAAATAGTTAGAAGGTTATGTGTGGCATATTAATTTACATTTCAGATTGCAGCAGAGTCATGAATGCAGCTTGACATCAGAAATGCATGCACTGAATTAGATGAAACCTGTCCTGTATCTGACTATAACCCCACCAGGCTGTACCAGTGGCTAATAAAGAGCTTACCTGCTTTTACAAAGTTTGTTTTGGAGTTGTTCCCTGCGGGCCCAGGAGCCTGATTTCACTGGTGCTGGCTGGGCCCACGGGGGTCACTTGGCCTCTGCAGATAAATGAAGTGTGTGACACAGCTCTGAGAGAGCCTTTTCCTTCCCTTTTCCAGCTGAGACAAAAATCCCACAGGTGCTGGAGAGGTGAGGCACAACCTGCACCCACTTTTTCTGTAGCCAAGTTGATTTTAGGTCAGAATTCTGCTGTATTCACAGTCCTGACTAAGCAAATCAAGCCAGTGCCTCTTTCCTCTTGGTTTTCACAGATCCTCTTTGTGTGTTTGGGTTCAGCTTCTTGCAGCTCTGAGGCCAGTGTATAAAATACTGGATTTTATCCATATATTGGCTGTAAGTTCCATCCTGATTTCCCATTTCTCACCTACACAGCTGTTGTCTGTATTAACCAAGGATGAACAAGATACCAACACCTCCATTTGTGTCCTTTGGGTTAATCAGCTTCCCACCCTCACCCCCATCTCCTCCAGGAGGTAAAACAACCAACAGAGATTTAAATCTGCCCTTGCTGGGCTGTGGGTTAAAGCCAGCTTGGTTACTGTGGGGGAACACTGAGGCACAGCAGAATGTGAGAGTCCTCATGCTGAGAGTCACGGATGAAGAGGAGCTACCACAAGCCCCTGGGTGCATACACTCTAGAAATAAACTCTGGATTTCCCCTGAATTTACTTGTAATTGATCAACTTTGGTGCCTAAGAAAATACAAAACTTTTCCTGTCATCAAAAACTTATGGAAAGACACCACTCTGTAGAATATTCTGGTGTTCTAACAAGGTCCAGCCAGATCTCAGTGCAGCCTTTTCCCCAGGGCACTGATCTTGCAACCAAATACAATTATAATTTGTAAGGACTCGATGATTTTTCCAATATCTACCACGGAGAACATGAAACAATGGCTTAGAAAGTATTAGAAAAGATGTATGGATAGAACAAACCCCACCAAGTTGACAAAACAAACCACTTTGGAATAGTCTTGAAATGAATAAATATGGTTGGAGTGCAGGAAAAAAAGGTTTTTGTTACAAGATTAGCAATTAAAATTCAGCCTCAGCAAAGGACTGTGACTCTGAAACTCAGCCTAAGAAATTTGTAACTAGTCACTGCTCACATTATCTTTCTGGTTTCAACTTTTACATGTTAACAGGTACATATGTGTAGAGAATGTTTTTATTTAATTTCATGTATGATTCAAGAGAAGATGGGAGAGGAAAAGGATATGGTAGCTGTAACACTTGCAATTCCCCTTATTCATCTGTGCCAAGTGAAAAATAAAATTACTATTAGAAAAAAGTAAGTTGCTTGATGCTATTTCTTCAGTGCCTTGTGACAGCAATCTGCAAACCTGCTGAGTTTTCAGATAAACAGTTTTACTTAAAATATCTAAATTATTTAACGTGTTATGTAAAGAATGTTATTTCTATCAAGGCAACATGTATATTGATATATTACTGAAGTGAGAGTCCCTTCCAGAAATGGATGCAGAGGTGAACAATAATGGGAGTGAAAATCTCCTGGGGCCTGTTCCAATCTGTAACTTGTTCCAGGAATCGTGTGCTCCTGGAGGAGAGCACTTGCACCCCTTTATTCCAGACTAACTCACCTAATTGCTTCAAGCTGCTTTTCTGTTTGCATTATTTCCCATCTCCTCACACATTCAGAAAGAAACCACTGCCCTTTTTGCTGCCAGGATAATCAGTGCCACAACTTTACACTTGCTAAAACTGCTAGAATAAGGAGGAATAAAAAAAGAGAGGTGAGAGCAGACAGCATCCCTACTGCCAAATTATGTATTTTCATTAAACTCTCTTTCCTTCAGAGGAAAAGAATCTCTGAGGCTTGCATGAATCAATAAAAAGTATTGGGTTCATAATGATAGAAAAACAGAACTGTTTAATTTATTAAAGCATATCCATAATGCTTCCAGGCTCTCAGGCTCCTCTCACCCCCCAGTGCATTGGGCAAACTCTGAGACAGAACAAACAGAACTCAACACTGAGAATGCAGAGTTTCCTTTATTATTTCAGGAGAAACTTTCAGCCTGACTTGGGGAGCTGTGCATTCAAAGGGATTGAAGTTCAGCATCTGCTCCCATCACAACTAGCAGGATTTTAGTTTTCCATTTGCTGTCATTTAATGCAGATTTTTTTTTTTTTGAACAATGAAAGGATGAAAAAAAGGCTGAAAAATAAATAATGAATAAAACAAAATAGAAACTTTTTTAATTCAGCAGGTGATTTTTGCTCTGAGAGCCATATCCTTCCTCCTGTCCAGATTCCCTGAATCAGGCTTGAGGAATCCTGAGGAAAAGGAGCCTTTTTAATATAGTTCCAACCTGAGTGCAAGCATTTACCATTAAGGGAGCACAAATGGCTCCTCTGGGAACCTCTCTCCCTCCTCTCAGAGAAGTTACTTTAGAAGGGACAGGATTTTTAATTTCAATTACTAAAATTCAGCAAAAACTACCATTTTCAATGCAGCCAGAAGAAAATACAAACAGCATAAAATACATAAAACCCCAAAGCCCATCTTCAAAATCCCATTCAATAACTTGGTCTGTCAAGTAATTACAGCAATGCAACAAATTTGACAAACCTTCCCTTTTTTTCCCTAACTTTTTTTTCCCCTAACTTTTCCCCCTAACTTTTTTTTACCCTAACTTTTCCCTAACTCAAAGCCACCCTTTGAGAGAGTCAGAAAACAGGCACCTTACACACATTAACACAAATTTTAAAAATCCCACAATTTAGAATCAAATGTATCTTTTGAACAAACCACTAACGAAAAGCCCATCTTATTGAAAGCAATTAATTCTTCTCATTTATCTCAGAGTCAGGAGTACAGGACTGAGACACAGCTCTGTGTGTGGGTGCACAGCACACCCCAGCCAGCACAGACACCAACAAAGGGCTGCTCCCAACTCTGAAATGTTCATTTTACACTGGCTTACCACAAGATTCCACTTTTGGAATGGAGAGGTGCTCACAGAGCCAGCTGAATTTTGTTTACTGGTGGGATCCCTGTACGTGCCTGGCACTTTGCCTCACTTTCAGGATCAAAGTGAAAATGAGCTCCAGGCCCTAGACAGGATGAAGTTGTCCCTTCTCAGGATTATTGATTATTCATTGCACAATTCTCATTCCAGCCCTTCCAGTGGGAGCAGCAGCAAAGCAGGCAGCATTTGTGCCACCTCCCCAGGGATTGGGTTTAGGATGCATGACTCAAATAAACAGATAAATTCACTGTAAAAACACCTTGAAAGATGTGTGACTTCTGATCATCAAAACCACAAAAGGGAAGTAACTCCAGTAGATGAATGATTGATTTTTTTAAGATGGACTTTAATTTGGAGAAAATTAAAGGATTAACCATCATACAGGCACTTTAACCCACATTCCCTCCTGGGGTAACATTTTTAACTTTTGGCCTGTGATATCTGGCAGGGGGAATTCCATCAGAAGAGCATAAAGGATTTTTTATGCAGCTTTTACAAACCAGAGGCACTTTTAATGGCATTTTCCAGCCCGTGGCCTCTTGCACCTGCCCAGATTGGCTGTAAAAGCTGCTGTCAGCTGCAGTAACATCAACATCACTGCCCAGAAATGAGAGGCTCCCCAGGAACAACTCCCTGCACTGTGAACTGCTTAGGGCCTGCTCTGGGCTCTGCAGAAACATCCCTCTAAAAGCAGGAAAACAGCTTTGCTTCTTTTTTCAAGTGGAAGTTGAGCAACATTCAGAAGTGACATGAAAGGGACTCTCAGAGTTTACAGTACTGGAAGCTGTGACTGATGGTTGCATCTTCTGTTTAATACAAATGAAAGCTGAAAAGCTGGGGCAATTTTAGTGGATACTTTTATACTGGCCTCCAGTTTGGCTTAGCCAGAATTACAGTCTGGAGAACTGAGGATCAGCTCTGCCCCCAGAACAAAGTTCTCTCTCAGTTTTTAGTACAAAGTAGGATGTAAATCACAGCCTGAGCCCTTGGTGTACACAGTTTAACTAGAATCAGAGAACAGAATAAAAAGAGACCCACACAAAGATCACCGTGTCCAAGTCACTGCTCCTTGCAGATCTTCCTAAAAGAGACTCTTGTGACTGAGAGCATCATCCAGATGCTGCTTGAACTCTGACAGGCTTTCTGCTGGTGCCTTGGCACTGGAACAACAGGAAAAAACCCAGGAACAATTATTTTTCAAAACAAAGCAGAAAGCCTCAAGTTCCTTTATGCTTTCTGTTGCTTAATACCTGTAGGGCTGGATACATAGGAAAATCAGCTTAGTGTAGCTCCACTGTTTCCTTCAAGGTGTTTTTTAACTAAACATACTGAATGCCAACCCCTGGCATCTATCCACATCTCTACACAAGGGCATCTCATGCAAGTGTTGTTTAGGGACAACCACAACCATAAAGGCTGGACCAGTTTTAGTTACCATTTATTTTTGATATTTATTATTTTATTTATGGCATTTATGATACCATTTATTTTTACTTTTGGGCCGATAAAAAGGTGTCTCAGCAAAGCCAGGCAGCCAAGACCTCAGCAGGTAGCTGTCAGGAGCTCAGGCTGAAGATCTGTGCTTGCCTAAAGCAGAAGTAGCTGTGTGGATTTCTTCCGGAAGGTTTCCCACATCCTGCCTGCCCTGCCAGGCCAGCCCGTGCAGAGTGCACCTCTGCATGGGGCAGCCACACCCTGGGGCCCTCACACCCCTTCTCCTGGTGTGTCCAGCTGGTGAGCCCAGCTCCTGGGGCTGCATTTCCATCCTCCTTCCCCTCCAACTTCACCAGCTACTCACAGCACTGGCAGCTGCCTAACAAATGGGATCAGCTTTTCATTTTCTCCACTTCTGCTGCTCTGAATCTAGTTTGCTGTTGGGAAACTCTCAAGCACCTTTCTGATCCCAGACTAAACTAGAGACACCAGGAACCAGAGATGAAAGATTCTTGAGGCAAAACCAGCAATCTGTTCCCAAAATCAAGGGAAGAGACAAATACTGAGAAACTCTAAATATTTTAATCAGCTGCAGATGCCTCATAGTATTATTTTCCACTTCTAAAAATCCCAAAACAAAACAAAACCAAACACACACAAAAATCCCAAGCAAATGAATAGAACCAACAAACTCTAAGTATAAATGAAGCAAATATATCAGATAGTTATTAATTCGTCAGTGGTGGATTTTTAGGCAATGCCTGCACAGAAATACAAGCACTCCTCTGGACCACTGTCTCCCTCCTGCTTGCAGGTGTGGAATTTAGTCAGTAAATAAACTAAAAGCCAAGGTGGACAAATATTTATTAAAGAAGGTGAGACCAGCACCTTGCAAAGAGACTTCTGACTCTGCATTGCAAATTCTTTATAGAAACTCCCCCTTTTTATATGCCCAGGGATGTCTGTAGGGCCAGGACCTGCACTGGAACTGAGACAAACACCCAGAATCCCACAAGGCACTCCAGAATCAGAACCTCAGCAGATAAAAGGTCATTTCCTTTTCATTTCCACGTGGTGTATTTACAGGGTGAGCACAGCTACTGGTTTGCCAGCACTGTCAGTGTTTGTTTCTGCCCTGGGTGTGCACAGGCCTGGCACACACATGCATGCAGTGTGCTCACATGTATTTCCACCAAATAAATTTGTAAATGCCGACATTTAGACAGAGCTACACCTACCAGAAGGAACTGCTGCAACACCTTTCACAATAACCTCATTGATCACTCTTTAGGAAAAAACCCTTCAGTACCAGGACAGGATTTACTAGGGATTATTAATTATTCTGCAAGCAATTTCTTCATGTCAAACAAACAAAAACCCCTAAAAACCTCAAAACCAAGAAAAGCAAAGAAGTGTGTTAAATCTATATATCCTAAAAGTGATGTTACACCAACAGTAACTTGATTAAACATAAGAACACGTGCAGGTACAGACCTTGATTGAAGTGTTCATTTAATATAATTTAGGTATCTGAAATATTCTGCTTACTTGATTAGAGTAGATTGTTTGCATTTTGATTTATTGCTTCCAGATCAGTATTCATTAAGTCACTTAATATAAAGGCACCCTTACAGCTGCTACCCTATTAAAGGTAATCATTTTTCCCAGTCCTGTTTATAGCACAGTCACTGTTACACTAAAACAGCCTGGAGCCATCTATTAATCACAACCACAGCTTCCATGTGTAAGCATCTTCAGAAACAAGTCCTGATGGGGGGGCCTTGTGTTATGCACAGGAATTACAAACTCTATTTTGTCTCAAATTTAAACAGTTTCTAGTCTCATGTACTATCAGGGAGCCCCTGGGGTAACTGTGCAAGAGGGTGATTCCTATTTTAAATATTGCCTAGAAGTCTCAAAATGTCATTCCTAGTTGTGTTTTAACCCTTTTTGGTTTTTTTTTTTGTTTGTTTTTTTTTTTGGGGGGGGGGTGTCCTAAGTAAGAGTCTCAGTTTTCACTCAAACCAATGTACTGAAACCAATGCAATTCCTCTGTAACTTCAATAAACTTTTTAAATTGGAATTGTAAACATAGCACTTTATCATTCAGCACCACTGGCCAAAGACTACACACCTGGTTCAGTGGTTCTGGCTGATACATTTTACATTTATTCCTTGCCTGGTATCAAAAGGGACAAAATAATCCTGTGATAGTGACATGTAATTAACTAAACCACTGGCCAAAAAAGATTAAAATGCCAGAAAAGCCACAGAATGTGCTTATCCCCTTTGTTTTAACATCTCTGGAAGGTCAGTAAGAAAACACCCTGACACACCAAACAGACAAGATACAACACACACAAATTGCAGCAAATTGCTGTCAGCTCCTGGGTTTGTGGCATGAGTTCCTATCATGTCACCAGCACTGATTTCCACTCATCAAAACACTGCAAAGTGCCCTGGAGAGCTGGGCAGGGGACAGCTCTCAGCAGCTCTGAGCTCCCTGGGGCTGATTAGCAACTCTCCCAGGATTAGTGCACACCCAGGGTAACAGTGCCCACCCTCTGGCATAGAGAACCAAGCTAAAACTGACCTTCAAACCATCCTAAAAGATTTATTTTAATTTCCTAATTATGCAAGTTATTCACAGATAAAAAAAACAGTTTTTTGCCTATTCCATAAATAAATCAACCTATCAGTAATGCAAAAAATATTCAATGGGATTTGTCAAAGACCAACTACAACAGCACTACCTGTAAAATCCAGTGTTATTTCCTCATACAAAGCATTTTTCCCTGTTGCTAGATAATGCCAATTAATATACTAATACATCTGGGAATAACAAAAAAAAAAGTTTTGCTACACTTCTTCCCTGGTACAATGCAACACGATTTCAAAGGGCTTTCATCAACACAAATTTTGCAGGGTCTGTTTGCATTAATATTCTGAAAAGCAGCACTTCCACTCTGGGACCACCCCGTGCTGTTTGCCCAGGGATCAGGCATCCCATCACAGCCCCTTTGCTCCTGAGAGAAAGAATTCTTCACAGAACTCCTACTAGCATCCCTTTATACATCCAATTATATAAATTGTTACACTTATTTCTTCTCTTTCTGTGGTTTCTATCCAAAATCATTACAATTAATGGGAAAAGTTCCACGGCCTCCAAGGGATTTCATCTATTCATCTCTCCATTCTGCCAAGAAATGCTGATGTTTAAAGGAATCATGTTCCCTGTTCTGTGGAGCTTCATTAAAACTACTGTGGCAGAAGTAGTTCAAAGGCATAAGGTTTTTAAAGCTCTGAAGAAGCTTGAAAAGTTTTCTGGTAATATATTAAAAATAGATTTTTTTAGTATAATAACGCTTCAGTGAGGTACTGATAAGGTAGAGAAGATAATAAGAGAATGTGGTAAGGGAAGAAGAGCTACAGAAAAATATCAGCCAAGGCATCTCTGGAGTCAAAGGAGGAAGCTTCAGTTCCCGTTCTGCACTTTGAGAGTGCCGTGTTACATTAACAACTGATTTCAACTGGGCCAAAGTCAGGATTGAAACAACAATAACTGGTCAGGTTTGGGCCACTGAAAGAAGACAGATCATAGGTGAAGTCACAAGCAGATAAATCACCTTACAGCTTACTTTGTAACTCAAACTGGAGGGGGGAAGAAAGAAAATAAAGTTATATAATAAAAGCAGAAAACATAATTTCTTCTCCACCCAAGTGAATTTAATACAGTTACTAAGACTTATGAAATAACCTTGTATTATTTTGCAAGCAAATATATTTTGTTTAAACAACAATACAGGTACCAGAAAAAAAATGCACCTGAGGTAAATATTGGCAACTAGGATTTTTTTCCCCTTGAGCAGCTCCCATTCTACTAAAACAGTGCAAGCAATTCATAAAGCCAAAGGTTCATTAATGACTGCTACCATTTGGTTGTTTTACTTTCATTTTGGTTAAAATTAACTCCCTCTGAGATTTTATGAAGTTCTCCTGATGAGCAGTGATAATCTTTGTATGAGAAACATCCCCAGCTATGCAAACCTCACAAGCTTCCACTCTGCACGTCCTGCAAGGTGTAAAAAACTTGAATTTCACTTGGCTTTTCTTCCAGCAAAGATGCAGCTGGTGATAGCACTGAGCCTCAGAGGGGTTTAGGGACACAGCACAACGCTCCCTAGCACCAGAATCCTGGCATTTGTGGGATGGGTGCACATCACATGCCCCTGTCACACCCTGCAGAGGCTCTCCCAGTGCAGCAGCAGGGCACAGTCTCCCTTTATCCCTTCCATGTTTACCATTAAGGAGAGCAAACGGTCTGACTGGAGGGTTTGGGGGCACAGAAAGGCTTCCCACCTATTTCTGTCCCTCTGAGAGAATTAAATCCATGAATGGGTGCTGGTCAGCCCCAGCACAGCATCCTCACCACAGAACAGGCTTCAACAACTTTCCTCAGCTGCTGCAAAAAGCAAGAATGGAGTCCGTAGGGATGCCAAGGTGTTTGGTGGAGCTGGACAAAGGAAAAACAGAGCACTGGTGCCCTTTGTTGTTTCAGAGGACAATGCTCCAGCCTGCTGAATTACAGTGAAATATGGGTGTGGGTACATCAGCCTGTCTGGGGCTGTATGAGCTGAATGTGTTTGGTGAGCAAACACAAACCACATCCCCTCTGCTATGTTTTGCTCAGAATTTCCTGCCATGCAGAACTAAACTGCTGCTTTATGTATCCACTATGGCATGCCCCAAACTCTTAATTACAGCCTTAGAATATGTCACTGGTATACAGATCCCACCCAAACACGTGTGTGTGAAAGGAACTGACACAAAGGTAGGAAGAACTGAAATCACATGTTAAATACACCCCCTTCTGCATGGCTGAAAGCTTTTAATATAGCACTTTTCAAATATCCCATGTGTTTGGAATGATAGAGCACAGGAATGTAAGCCACACTGGTTTACTACTGTAGAAAAAAAAAAATCTTGGCACTAAGCATTATCAAAAATAAAGTACATGATATTCCATTTTTCTTTTTTTATGCTATTTTCCCCCTCACAGTAAATTAACAAACCACATTTTGGGGGTTTTTATTTACAAAAAAACAATTGATGCCCTTCCCCTTAAGGACACTGCTTGTTCCCAAAGCCACACAGCTGCTTTTCCTGGTGCCAAGGACCATCACCAACCACCTGGGCCTCACCCAGGTGTCACAGGAATGCTTTCAGAGGGGCTGCTGTGCTGCAAACACAGCCCTGCAGCACTGCTCCCTCTCCTGCTCCTCCCTGATACTTCCCAGAGATAATGCCAAGCATGAAGGCTCCTCCATCCCACGAGAGCCATCACCTGAGAACAACAGGCTGCACCACTCCACTGGCATTTGGAGCCATTATTCAAGGGAAACAAGGAATTTCTTTTATAACCCTGGAACAGGCACCAATTCCTCCCTGAGCCATTTTTCGTATCTCAGCTCTAATTCCACAAATAAGCTTTTTAAATCCAGCAAGTGCCTTCGTGGTCTGTCCCAGGCCCCCCCTCGGGCAGCGCTGGAAACAATGCACACAGCACTTCCAGTTCCTCAAGAAATGAGCAAAAAATTGTCTGCAATTTTTCTTCTTAGCGTTGGAAATTATTCTGCTGCCCATGTGAAATGACCACTTTGGTCCTCAGTAAAGTCTTTAATGAAAAAAGAATACAAAAGAACAGCTCTATTAGCCTAGGATATGGAACACAGAGCTGAAGGTAACGAAAATGGCAGTGATGAGATGAACTGCATTATTTCCAGTCTCAGTCTGGTGTGAACAGAATGAGAGATTGTCTCGACATTTTTCAGTGGGGTAGTTGTTTGCTCACTCTGTAAGCTCTGAATTTCAGCACTCACTTCAGAACATGTTGCAGTTCTGCCTTCTTCTGCTTCAGCTTTGAATTCCCACAGTTACAGGCTGCAGTCTTTCCCCAGTGATCAGAGAGGGAATTCATTTCCATATTTAGTACTTAGCTGTTTCTTTTATCCATATCTTTCCTAAAGATGATTTCCACATATTATATTTGACCACCATCTAGAATTTCCCTTTGAAATTATTTGGGAATGAACAGAGACACTGGAGCCCTGGATAAAGCATGGCACAATTAGGGGGCTATAATCTATCTGAGTCAAATTGAAGAAGCAATCAAGGCCTGAATTCTTCTTTGAATACAAAAAGACAGAAGCATAATGAAAATAGTTTATTTTTGTTTCACTAAAATCTATATTTGAAGTCTTTTACCACCTTCTCAAGCATTTATCTAGACTAGAAATTCTCTTATCCTTGCTGCACGGATTGGAACATTTTCAGAGAAAGCTCCCAAACGAGGCTCTGGATTTAAAATCTTATCCAAATACTTTTAATGATGAATTTTGGCTACCTCAAATTTCTTCTCAGACCTCTACCAGGTACCAAGCATGAGCACCTCCTGCTCTTACTGCCATGTCTCAGCAATCTCTGGAGTTCAGAACTTCTCAATTTTTTAACCCAGCCCCCATAGAAATCCAGCAGTTTTCTGCCATTACCCTTCTTCTCAGCCTCCTGCTTCTCTAAAAAAACTCAAGTTTCTCTGTTTCTGTCTCTAATGACCTGAAAATAACTTCCCTTCTTGAAAAAAAAATCTTTAAATTACCTGTCATTAAACAACTGTATGAAATATATGGTTATTTTATACAACTGTGGGGAAACATGTTCTTGCTGGGTTGATAATCATGACTGAGCAATAAATGAAAAGGAAAAAACCCCAGAACTTTGAAGCTTATTGCAAAACCAACATTGTTTCTATCATATGGGTTTTGTTTATAGAACTCGGAGAACTCACAGGAATAGAAAAGCATCCTCCAGCATTTTACCACCAGTCACAAAGATCCTGTGTGTGCATCCCCTCCCCAGCACAGCAGGCAGGCCAAATGCACAGCTCCAATTTTAATACTTATAAATTGTTAAACATGCTCTTTATCCTATTAAGGCATAATTCAAATTAACTTCCAAATAAGCCATTCCCATTAAACATGTCACTAAAACAGAGCTTCTGAAATACAGGAAAAACAAAAAGTCTGCTTTGAACTATCAGACAAACAAGGAGTGGGGAAATACCCAGGGAAAAATTATATTAAGGGAATTATTTTGAGAAATGGTTAATACTTCATCCTGTTGCCACAGGGTGTGTATGACTTTAGGCAGGAAACAACTTCCCAGTGCTGCTGTGCCCTTTCTATTTCCCATTCCTGGCCTGGGAGCACTTCGGGGTAGGAAGGGAACTTACATTCTTCAGAGCCTTTACCTGAAAGCCTCAACCTGGAAGTTTTTGAACAGTGTTTTGAAAGAGAATTCAAGGTGGGTATCACTTAAGGCAAAACCCCCCTAGATTAGGTCCAGCAGTTGAGTGTGGGACGCTCACTGCCCTGCCAGGAACCCTTGGGCACATCACTCGGCATCTGTGCTTTTCCTTCCACACAACAGGAGCAACAACAGATCCCCCCTCAGAGGCAGCAGAGTGGGGAGCTCAGCTCCTCAAAGGCTGCAGAGTGCCCAAGAGAACAGCTGGAGAAGCCTCATGAAATGCAAACACAGACTAAACCCCCCAAGAAGTGCAAAGCCAAGGATAATGCTCCATTTCAGCCCTCCAGAACCTCTCTGCTCATTCAACTTAAAATGACAAATCAAAGAGAACATCCAGCAGCCCAAATCAATTACTGTGAGAAATCACCAAAACATGAATTTGTTTTATTCTTGAAAATGGTTGAAACACATAGGTTGTAGGTACCTATATAGGTTGAATTATCTATTCCATCCTGCCCCAAACTCAGAGAGTTGATGAGCCCAAGAGCAGCAAACAAGACTCAGAGAGAGCAAAGGTCTGAGGCAGCAAGGCAGGGGAATTGGAACTGGAAGGTACATTAAAAAAAAAGGTCTAAAACTGCAAAGTCTTTATGATTTCCACCCCCAAGAGTACAGAGGGAAATCAGAAAGGGGGAGCCAGCCCCACAAAATCCTGCCATTTCTACACCAAGACAAGGATTTCCTTTTTTTTTTTTTTGGTGTTTATCACAATTTTTGTCATTCCATGAGCATGACCATAGCTCTGAGAGGAGCCTCCTCAACTCCCCAAACCAGGATTAATTTATTATGGTGACAGGGGAAGAGAGAGCAGGGAACAAACATTTTCCCCAAAAGCACCAGGACTGGCAGCCTGCACATGGAGATGCTGAAGGTTCAGATAATTTTTTTTTCCACCTGCACTCCAAATTCTCAGTTTTCTCTTCTTCTGATTCTCTCTCTGACACTACATCAAAGGACCACACTGCCCCACTTCCTTTAAGCAAAGCATCAGTGAAACTCCAGGGCACAGCACATGAGAATGATCTTGCAGCACAGATCTTTCTGCTTGCTAAGGGCAAGGCAGGAATATTCCTAGAAAAATGTCATTTAAAAAAAAAAAAAAAAATTACATTTAACTCACGTTTGACCCACAGACAATTCAGCTCTTGGATGGATCAATTATGTAAAGCCAACTTGGCTAGAAGGCAAATCCTTTCAAAGATTTCATGAGAAACAGAAACAGGATAAGGACGAAAACAGGTTTGCCAATGATCCTTTATCACTTACCAGAAAAATTAAAACATAGTAAAAAACATTTCTGAAATAATTATTTTTAATTTTAATCCTATTGTCTTTCAATTCTTTCTTCAGAGATATAAAAATGATGATTTTGGATAAGACTCTGAACAGCACCAGAAACTTGCATCCTGATGTCTCAGAAGAAAAAACATTCCCCCACTTCAACCATCAAACCCTCCAGGGACTCACTAGGGTCTCTGAGCCCTCTGAAAACACCTCTGTGCTCACACTTCAGCCATCCAGCACATTTCATAACATCTGCAGATTTATTCCATTAAAATTTGGTGTTTCTGACTTTAGACTTCAAGTTACGCTACGCTGCTTGTCCTAAAAATCTAGATTTGAAAAATTATTTGTGTATTTTAATTCTGGCAGACTATGTATTTCTTTTGACTTTTTTTTTTTTGATTGTTAATTCAGTAGAATAGAACTGCCTATAGTTTTATAGGTGCTGCTCAGCAACAGCAATTCCGTGCTAGCAACTCTGTGCTACATTTAGATGTCCACTCATGCAAGCCTACAGACATAAAAGTTTCATAAATAAATACATTTTCAAGGTGACTTTCTTTAAAACAGCTCAATTCAAAGATAACAATTTTTGCCTTCTGGCACTTATTCTAAAAAATATTCATTTTGCATGAGTAAGTCCGTGTAAAAGGCAAAAAGATGCCACTACTGCTTTTAAAAATAGTTGGGGAATAAAAAAGAAAGGAAGTTACGTATTTTCTAAATTCCTCTGTAGATAAAGTCATGGGAAATTCGCTCTGTAACTTCCAAATGTTAATGTCAGCCTTGGGCTGAGTTCAGCACGGCTCGGAGTCACCAGGCAGAGCAGAGGCTGTCCCAGGGTCTCCTCTCGGGGCCTCCTCGTGCCCTGTCGGTGTCTGCAGGAGGTTTGGTGGCAGCAGGGCACAGCCAGAGCTGCCAGGAGCTGCTCTGGGCTCAGAGTTTGTGGGACCAAAGGGATAAACCTGGGGAGCAAACACAGCTCCACTACCATGGCACCTTTCCATTCAGAGTGTTTAATATTTTCCATAGATTTGTAATCCTGCAATTCCTTAGTGTCTGACTCTAAACTCCATGAACAGTGTCAGCTGCTGCTCCCCCATTTTGGTCAGACACAACAATTCCTCTCCAGGCCTGGGAATCAAGGACCCCTCACTGCCTCAGGCCCCAGAAATGTAACACAAGAGTGAGTTTGGGGGGAGCAAACTTGAGTTTAATGACTTCATTACCTGAAGCTGTGATTGGAATTAACCCCCAAGATGCAAAGGGACCAAACTTATAAAAGAATTAAAACCTGTAACCTGTGGTCCATTTTGGGTGTAACCCCTGGGGGGCTTTGTCTGCCCAAAATGTACCTGGAAGGCCCTTCAATAAACAGAACTGCTTTTTATTCCCTTAACTTTGCCTGGCCTCTGTTTTTAGGTAGCCCCAAAAGGCATCAAGAGAGCAAAGTTAATTCAAGGCCTTCTGCAATGCCCACACATTCACAGGGAGAGGAACACAGCCAAGACTCCAACACACCCAAAGGTGGTTTCAGAAGAGGATGAAAGAAGGAGTCATGCTGGATTGCACTCCCTTTTTTCCTGCTAACAAGCCCAACACACATCCAGTGACATAACACTGACATTAATGGAGCTAATGCTAAAAACAGCACAGTGCAGCTCGACTGACAAGCTGGCATTAAATTAATGCATTGCCTTCTACATCTGCTGCACAACTTGCTCTCCTGGTATTTTGCCTGAATTAAGATGCTACAAAAGGAGAAAAAAACCCAAAAAAAGTCTTACATTTTTGAACTTGTTCTCAGCCTTTATGAATGCTCTTTGGGAGCACGCTGGTGCTCCTGGTGTCTCTGTTGCTGTCTGGGCACAGAGCTTTCTCCTCCTTCCAGGAGGTGTTTCATACCCCCAGTAAGAGATCTGTAGGTACCTCTATAGCTCCCACAGACAGATGTGCCAGCATATTTGCACATATACATATCCTGCAGGATATGGTAGCATTCATTCCATGATGAAAAATGTGTTGGTGGCACATTGTGGTTGTCAGACAAAGGACAGAATTACACAGGCTGGGAACTGGGAAATCTAACATTCATGGCAAGTCTTATTTTCTCTCTCTTTGTACCACACAGGTCGCTGGAAACCATTTTGTCTCAGGAAATGATGCCACAGAAAAGTTTACAAAAGTGCTGCAGAGACTACAACTTGGAAAGAAGGAGAATTTAAATCTATTTGTAATTCAGACTTCTTACATATGTGAGAAGCACATTTTAGAGCTCTCTCTAGATCCAACAACTGCTTTCCCTTCCTGGTGTTACCCAGTTATCCATGTTGTTAAACATAGATTTGAATCCCCACACATTACTGGAAACCAGCTCCACTCCAGAAAAAACACTGGTGTAACATTTTATATTTGAATTATGTTAACATTGTGAAGACATGAGTTTTTCTAGCAGTTCCCTCTCTTTCAGTTTCCCTCTAGGCAGTGGTAGAGCAAATTTCCCTCTTCTCATCTACAGAAATTCAATTTTTCCTATTTAAAAGGCAAGACAGACAACAGACTTTCAAGAAGTATTTCTCTAAACTAGAATTGTTTGCATCTATTGTTGGCATCACATTTGCATTAAATGTACATTCTACATGCAGTTGTCCCTGTCTGAATTAAACTTTAGAGGAAAAGCCCCTGTGATCATTGCTCTGCGTGCCTCAAAAACAACAAACAAACAACAACAACAAAAAAAGGCACCAGAGAATGTAAAGAAGAGGAACATTAATGAGAAATTTAGAAATAATTAGACAGGCCACTTTTTTTTTTTTGTATACGTAGTCCTTTATCAACTATTCAGAGAACAAGACTTATGGTTCTCAGAGTACTACGACAATCATGCCAAGAAGTTAATTACTACTAAATAAATATACTGCTATAACCAATTTTCATATCCAGTTGATGGATTTGTACTTTATTCCTTTTTCCCCAAGGAATCAGTGTACTCACAGATTTTCATGAGAGTTCAGATCTCATTTTGGCAGCCAAATGAGAGCCAGACTTTGCTGAGAGCTCGGTGCCTCGCAGAACAGGAACTGTGAGGAGCTGAGCTATTTTGAAAATCTAGCAGCTGCTGTGTAGGTTGAGAATATGAAATTCTGGTCCCCAGCTCTTTAAAAGCCTGGCCTTACCTAACTAACAGCATTATAAGCAAGAATCCTAAATCTAGGAAATGACAGTTCCTTCTGCAGTGTCCTTTGTCCTGCTGAAAACTTCCACTTTTAGTGCATTTCAAGAATTTTGCATCCCCATTATTGCCACCAGGCCCCTAGCTGCCTCCAGGAACAGCTCTGACCTTTCCAGCACATCCTTCTTCGGGGAGAAAAGGTTATTTTTCTTTCCCTGGTTTAATGGTGAAGTTGCCTCATTACTGGCACTATTAGAATTTTAAAGTGAAATAATGCTCAGCACTTGACTCGGGGGGCTCGGAGCGCTCTGCCAGCGTCACCCCAGTGGTCACTGCCCTCACCTGTCCCTCTCCAGGTACAACCTTAACAGGCTGGGAACCAGAGCCAGCTTCTCTCTCATCAGGTGGAGCCTGCCCTCGTTCTTCCTCGCTCCCTCCAATTATGACAGCATCCAAATCATAAAAATACAGAAACACCAATAATTATGAATTCCCTAATAATTTTCCAGGAAGTAATAACAGCAGGTCATTTCAGATAAAGAAAAAACAGCCCAAAAATGGGCAGGTTGTGCTCTGCAGACCCTGCAATTCCAGCAGCACATTATTCACATGAAGTACAGTGCACAGGCATCAATTGTTTCTGCTGGAACACTTCACTTGCAGAATTTCTTTACAATAGATGTTGCCTTTCTCACTCTACAAACTTTCATTCCCTCACCACTTTGCCTGCAGAATCAACTCCAGTATTTTTTTCAAAATTTCCTCTCTTTTCAGATACTTTTTGGACAAAATGTTTGGGTTTGAATCCTATTTTTTAAATGAAAAGTTAAACTACCACAAAGGATTGCAGAAACCTTTTGATACTTTGATGATTTAAACAAGCTCACATCATTCTACCCGTTTTCTTAATTTTTTGGTGTTTTTTGAGATAAGAGAGATAAAGTGTGTTTTCTGCAAAACAGTCCCCCAGATTACATGGTCTGCAAAAGGCCTCAACAATTTCGTAATAATGACTGAAAAAATTGCTATTGATGTAAACCATCAAGAGCGGAGAGACAATCCTGATTCCTGTCAGTGGAAAATGAAATATTTCAAAGACATATCAAGAGAGACCTCTAGAGATGCGTAATCAGTGCTTTAAATATATATATATATATATATATATATATATTTTTTTTTAAGTTAATTTCAAGAGAAATTCTGGTGAGGTTTACCAGTTTGAGCCATTCCTAAATGCTTCACTTGGATTGCACTGACACAATCCTGTAAGTTGAGGGAATGCACTTTGGTTTATGCAACAGCCCTGTGAAAAAAAACACTTTGAAGAGATTTAAGATTGTCTTGTTTTTAAACATGAACTGAAAATCTCTAAACAAATTATATTAGCAAAATTATCACCACTACCAGACAGCTACATTCCTCATGCTAATTTCAAATATATTTTAAATTTAATTCCAGTTGTCACATAAACTATTATGCACATTTTGTAATCATGCATCTCTAATCAGCTTTAGATCCCAAATTACATTTGTCTGGAAAGTTTCAAGCTCTGGATTGCACAGTCATGGAACCAAACCTTCGTGGACATGGAAACATTCACACAAGGTAATTGCTGGAATAGAGGCTGCTCCTCCCCTTTCCAGGCTGCCTGGAATCACAACTATCCTTTAAATTTCATCAAAGGAATTGTATAAAGGATTCTGGAAGTGCTCTTCCTCCAGACACTGACAGGAAATTGAGATTCCTGCGGAAGATCAGGATTGTGCAGATGAAGTGGAACATTTCAGCCCCTTCCCAATTGCAGGGGAAAGGTTCTGGGAGTGCCCAAACACAAACAGAGATCAGAGCACTGAGCACAGCCCAGGAGTGCCCAAACACACCCAGAGATCAGAGCACTGAGCACAGCCCAGGAGTGCCCAAGGATCAAACCTTCCCTGCACACACAGCATGAAGCATTTGCTTGGCCCCTTCCCAGCAGCAGACTCCTCTTGCACCATCCCTGAAGGACCAGACTGCACTAAAGTGAATTTGAAGGCACAAATGTCATTTATTAATTTGCCACTTTCCCCCACCTCTCTTCTTTCTTGGCAATCAGCTGTGATACATAACCTGAATTTTAATACCAAATTACAAGAGCACTGTGTAAATGGCATACTCAAAAATGCAGACTTTCCCTTTTCTTTTAGGTAAAATTAAGCTAATCTGCTTTGACAGAAGAGGGCTCTTTGGAACCACCTAGTGAGTCTCCCAAATATGAAGCAGTAACTCAAATGTCAATTACTTTTCCAACAGCAGACACATTGCTGGCACACTAATGCAATTTAAGGACAATAATTAGATAACAGGACTACAGAGTGTACCAGGTGACAGAGTTTCTGAGATAATAGAATCTGGTGTCCTACTTCTTAAATATTAACATCATTCCATTTCAGTCAATCGGTTTATGGTAATTTTAAAAGGGCAAAGCAAATTCTTTTTATTGCTAATAATATTGTGATTCTCCAGCATTAGCTTTGAAGGTTAGCAATTTACAGGGTCAAACCTTAATTATATTATTTCCTTTTTATTTACTTTTCTTTTTTAATCTTTCTTCTTTGAAGTCTTTTCCTATTATGGAGATTTTAAAGCACTTGACTAAAAAAAAAATTGAAACTCTTGAAATGTGAGTTCACTGTGCTCCACAGATAGGAGTCGGTTTCATCACAGCACATGTAACATCTTTGTTAGGCCCCTTTGGAAATCCACAAACTTTTCCTTTAATCACTCTCTGTTATAATTGCATTCTAGTCCAAGTGGTTTTGGTTTTGTCAGGCAATCCACGATGCCAGGTACCACATCCAAGGCTTTGCAAAATAAATGCATTCCAGTGGCTCTCCATAAATATTCCAGGCAGAAGAAATGTCCTTGCTTTAGCAACAGGTACCCAGATCACTAAATTTTCCTTTGAATCATGAATTTATACCGGAATATTCTTCCATTCCCACTTTTTTCCCCCCCATTAGTCAGCTGTGGAACATTTGTTTTCAACAAAGTCTCTGTAATTCCTGACACCAGACTTCCTTTCATCCATAAAACTAATGCCCAGTGACACAGTGAAATATCTCCTCTCAGACCAGAGACACTAACTCCAGGGCAGGGCAGGAATTTACCTGCAATAATGTTTAGCTTCTCAACTGAGACACAACAAGAATGCAAATTTGTGTTCTCAGGGGTTTTTTAAGTTTTCAAGTGAATAAAGACAGAATCATAATACAGACCACGATAAGTTGTATTTCAAAACATACTTTTTTTCCCATCTTAAGCAAGAGAAAAGCTTTAAGTGCTGGATTAAGAACCAGCCAAGCCACCTGGCTTTCAGAAATGTTTGTGCCATTCTCCCAAAGCCATGCTTGCATTCTTTACCAGCCTTGTGCACAGTTGTGCTTATTCTGCAGTGTTTGCTGACAGACACATGAGAAGGCTGCCATCACTTGTACAGGCTTTGGTCCTGGAGGCTGCAGCTTTTCTGTTTGGGAAATATTGAATATGATAACACTGGTCTGCTACCTGCTGTGGGGTGGGGAAAGGAAAATCAGAAAGTATAACAAAACACTGAGATAATTCTTTCTTAGCACTGGGGAGCCTGTGAGCCTCCAAACCTGAGCACCACAGCCCAGGCATTGTCAGGGTACCCCATCAGACCTTTCTCACTTTTGGGCACAAACACTATCTGGATTTCTCATACGTCCATTCCTGCACTGCAGCAGGTGATAATGATCATTACCTGCCTTCACTGTGGTTTGTTACCCTGCTGATAATCACAGGGACGAACAAGGCACTGCCTGGACTTTCTCACCTCATCTGGAGCTCTGACACCAAACGCTGATCAAAAATACAAAAATACATCATCTCTGCTCATGATCTCCCTGGTTTTCCACGTGCATTTTAGCTCCATTGGGAAAGAGACCTGTAGATATGTGAACAAGGTCTCCTGACATTACCTTAGTGCTTCTTTTCAACAGGAGAATTCTTGTCCATTTTGACTGGCAGGGAACATGGATTTGTGAAACCAGCAATGGAAATGCACCATGCTGAGCACTCGGGTATCAGAGTGCTCATCTCTGACAAGGCCCTCAGGCAGAACAACCAAAACACTAAAAAAGCCCCTCTGTGTTTACTTCCAGCCCTGTGACACAGCTTGCCATGCCTTCACCTGCCTTTTGGGAACAGCAAACTGCTACAACCTGTACAAAGCAGGCAGAGACAATCTGGAGCTGCTCTCTCATTCCTTGAGCTGCAGCTAGAACTCACTTTTGACTCAGAACGAGATTAAAACGTGTCATCAGTACAGGAGGCAAATGGAAAGCAATCCTGGAGGTGAGCACTCTGCTCTCTGGCATCCAGGCACCTCCTGAGCTGTATTTGTTTATCACACCACGCATCAGGACAATTCTTGGCTCAAAAAACAGCTTGAGGAAAATTTCTATTAAAGTAAATAAACAAACACGTTCACCAGTCCCCAGGGCCCGAGGGGATTCACCCCAGAGCTCTGGAGGAGCCGGGGGAAGCTCTGCCTCTCCCCCTCCCTCTCACCTCCCAGGGGGCTGGGGAGTCTGGGGAGGGCCCTGCTGGCTGGAAGCTGACCAAAATTATTCCAACCTGCACAAAAGGGCTTGAGGAAAGACCCTGCAGGTCTTTTAGTCTATCCTCAGCACCTGGAAAATTTAACTTATAGAATATAGATTATACTGGAAACTGCTGAGAGGCATTTAAGTCACTCTAAAGGAAAAAAAAAGCTCTGCTCACTCTACTCTCAGAGAACTCAGGGCTGGGGCAGAATGTGGAGCTGAGCTCTCACATCATGCTCATAGGGCATAAAACAGAAAAAATAAAGAGGCTGTGAAAACAAACAAACAAAAAAACCAAAAACACACAACTAAAAAAAACCCAAAACAAAACAAAAAACAAAACAAAAAACATAACAAAAGCCCAAGAACAGCAAACAAACACAACAGAGGCTGGGGAATGGGTACTGCTCCCTGGGGAATGCTGAGAACTGATAAACATTTATAGCCCAGGCATGCCTACATTTGAATCTGGTGCTTTTAGTAGTAAAGTCACAAAACTAAAGAGGAGGTTGAAGGGGCAGCAGAAAGGCATAAAAAAAAAGTTACCAGGACAACAATTAGTAGGGGGACACTTACTGTAGGCATAACAATGAGCAATACAAGTTAACAACACTATATATAATATATACATACACTTTGCCTTTTTAAAACTTGATAAAAATCCTTTAAATAGCAAACCTCAAATAGCTACAGGAAAAAAACCCAGTGATAGATATTCCTTTATACATCTTTCCATTAAGCAAACTGAACCCAACAGACAACCTTTCCATGAACTTACTCACTTCCATATGGATCAAGACTGATAAATCATTATTCATTCCTCTAAGCACAAGGGCTCTCTTAGTTCCTATGGATAGGAAAAAACCCACTTTTTTGGACAATAAAAAATTGTGTCTTTATTCTTTCTCCTAGTCCTTTTCACACAGCCCTCAGTCTGTGTCCCAGGATAATGAGAATCTAATATAAATGAAATAAAGGACTTCCATCTACTTCTATGAAGAAAATAAAGTCTTTTTTTTTCTTTTTTGTAATCCAACATCTCATTTCAAAAAGGAAATAGCTTCAAGACTTGCATGCTTTTTAAAGTATATGTCTGATTCTATAATGGTAGCCTAAGAAAATCACACTCCTTAAAAAGAAAGTTGTACATTTACATTGTTTACAGTATTTTCCCTACCTCATGCTCTCCTTTGTTTCAATTATTTCATAAAAACTTCTTTTTCCTCATTAAACACTCATGTTTGCTGTCTCTAAAGTGGAGAACAAAATTTTCTTCATCCCATATTAATAAAAGCATAAACCACTGAAGACTATTTCTAGGGGTCTCTGTAGCTCTACCTGCTATAAATACTCTCTGGTCCTCCCTAACTATTTAGTTCTGAGATAATTAAACCTCCTTGGAACAAATAAAATACTGGAGACACCTTGACACTTAAGAGCTACATCAAGGACTCAAATTGTGCTCACATTTCTGCATGTATTCTTCCATTCCAGCAAAGATGATGCCCTTAAAATAACTAAAATATAACTAAAATAACTAAATCTGTATTGCCAGAGCACATTTCCAATGCTACAGCATACAGATAACAGAACAAATAAATGAGTTAGAATGCTACTCATTGTTTGCCTTTATTTTAGAATAAAGTAAATATGATTTATCCCCCGGCTGTTCCAGTTTCTCTGAAACTTTGCAATTGGGATTTGCATCTCCTGTGCCAAGACAAGCAGGTTAAATTGCCTCTGCTGTGGCATTCCTTAGCTCTGCGTGGGGTTTCTTTCCATGAACAAACACAGTGCTCACTGCACTCGCTCCTTTGTTCCCCATCCCTGCTTCTCTCCTTCCGAGCATCACGGAATGGCTGAGGCTGGAAGGGGACTCTGGAGAGCAGAGTCCAGCCCCCCTGCTCAGGGCAGGGCTGCACAAACCCAGAGAGCTTCACTGAGAAAACTCTCCAAAAATCAGGAGAAAGGAAGTCAAGTGAGAGAAGACACAGCCTGCAGTGCCAGGATGTCCATGGGAAGGACACTGAGGATGGAACTGATTGATTCCAGGTCTGAAGCGTGTCCCTTCCCTCTCCTGCCCTGGACTGCACAGAAATGCCTCACACTGTCAGGGAACCCTGCAGCCATCCGAGGCATTATTAAACAGCAGCTCTCAGTGTCTCTATTCTAGAAAGCCAAAATAAAAGAAAAAGAAGAGCAAGTAGACAGAGGAACAAAAATTAATCAAGTTCAGAAACCAACCAGAGAAAACAGTGGCAGGACTAATAGGGGAAATGGAAACATTTAGGAAAAAAACTTTTAATGAAATCCGTAAGGTTGTTTTGAGAACCCACTTAAGCATATGTCACCAGGAGAGAATCTGAGGAGAAATGGCAAAAACAGCAGTTTCTCCAGCAGAGCAGGACAACCTACTTGGCTCTCAGGAAGGCAGAACCACTGAGGAAAGGAACCAGAAAGAAAAGGGAGACCAGGATTCTGAAAATCCATCACAGAAGAGAGGGAGAGACAGTAATGGATGGTGTAACATAAGAGGATAAAACGGGCAGTACAGAGGAGAACAAGATGACACACTGGGAAAACAAAACAGGGGGCAGGGTTTACAGATGAATCTGAGTCCAAAATTTATGGAATTATTGTCACAAGATGAAAATGGAGATGACAGACACAAATAAGGAGAAAAGCCAGTGACTTCAAACATAAAAGAAGGTAACAGCTGTTCTCCTGTTTCACTAAGTTGGATCATTTACCACATCCATATTTCAAATAGTAATTAATTAAGTTGTACTGGAGCCAACAACAGCAGGGACTCTTTATTAATGAATGCATAGATCTGATAAACAACTGTGCTGGAAGATGGATTTTACTAGTAAACTTTAGCACCACCATTTCCTATAAGAATGAATATGCATAAAACAGTGTCTCTGAAGATTTTGAAGGTATGAAAAGTAAGAATCCAGACACTATTCCATCATCAGCAGAAGTCCTATGGAATCATAACTGAATGATATCAAGTTCTGCAATGATATCAACTTCATTATACATAAATAGTATTTTAGCAGTTCAGAAAAAAGAAATGAAAGCTATTAAAAAACCAAACCACCCACCAGAAAACACCACTCCTCCCGACCCAAATAAACAAAAAAATATTTATTTTTCTATACTAAGCTTGGGAAATTGGAGCACTTTTCTGAGAACGATCAGAACTCCCTGGCTGCTGTTCAATATGCAAACAAGTCTCATTACTCCCTCTGGCTGGTACCAAAATCTTTGCCTCCTGTCGGGGCAGTTCTTCACCTGCACTCTGGAATCCTGGCTGTTCTGCTCCATTTCAGAGCTCCAAGCAAACAGGAATTAAAAAAAAAAAAAAAAAAAAAAAAAAAAAAAAAAAAAGGAATGCACATGCAGACCTACCTCTCAGGAGCTGGGATAAGCACCTTTCAGCACCAGAGTCTCCTCAGCTCCAAACCAGCCAGCTGCAGCCTTTGCACTGCTCAGTGTATGTGGGCACTACTCACTTTGTTGAGCAATAGTTGCTCTCTATTTTTGGAATAAGGTTCTACTTTCTTGCTCAGAAAGCTGAGTTTAGCTGTAGGCTGCTATTTCATTCCTTTATTAAGCATCCTTCAACACATTCAGTATCCAAAAATTTATTCATCATAAAGGAGGAGTTTGGACACAAAACTGTTGTTAAAGTTTATCCCCAAGTTTTCCAGATCATTCGCAATGGCATTTAAGTCACACATGAAGCTCAAGGAAAAGGTCATATTTTCCAGCTTTCTAGGAAGGAAGGACAGAAGGATGGAAAGACCTAAGTCATAACTGCTTACTCATCTAAGCTCAGTACCCAGCCACCCAAAGCAGGAGCAAGGAACACAAGAGAAACGTGTCTGTCTTTCTAAACAAATCTGTTTCCAATTTTGCAGGCAATAAAAAAAGAAAGAAAGAAGAACGACAAATCACTCTGCAGCTCAAAGCTGGAGAAAATAATCCTGAAGCCATTAAACAGAGACTGTGGAGAATCAGTTTTCATCTTTTCCACTCACTTTGGGCTTAACAGGCTACACTAGGCCAGAAACAAGAATTTCTACCTTGCCTTTAGCGTGGCATGAAAATAACCCAGCAATCCACACACACATTTCATAGAGCACAACTGGCTGCATTTTCTTTCATTTCATTTCTGTGTAGCTTTAATACAAGACTTGCTATTATTTTTTGTCTTGTAACAAAGCTTTTTCCTGCATTATTCTTTCTTGCTATCAGCCTGTATTTATTAATTGTCAATTTACTTTACACTATCCCTGACAACAATTCTTAGTATAATCTGATCAGTAAAAGCCCACTTAGACCTGGTGGCATGCCCCACACACCCTTTCATCAAGATTATTAGCATTTGTATTTTATCAGGCCCCGAGATGCTCTGAGCAGGACAGCAGTGCCAGCACAGCACATCAGGAATTTGAGATAGCCCTGCCTGTGGAGGTGAAGTGGCACTGATGCCTCTGTCACCAGCACAGAATTGTGACACTGCAATCAAGAGATCTGCCTGAGGAAACCAGGGATGCTGCTAAGAGAGATTAGATTGAAATCTAAAGTCCTTGACACCCAGCTAAGTACACATGACAAGACTGCGGAGAATGCTGGATCTTTGCACCTTTCTGTAATAAAACCTGAATGTAATCTAAATAGATTTATACCACCTGTCTCTTGAAATGAAATGGATATGAATTTGTATTTTCTAGGCTACTTCTACTATTGACTACTTTCCATTTTACTTCTAAAGCTGAACAGAGTGAAAGTATTAAAACCAATGCAATATTTATTTCTATCCTTTGTGACTGCCTAGTAACACCCATCAATATCAAACCTTCGCTTAGCACCAACCATCACAAGAAAATTGAAAATCCAGCACCCTTGATGCAAGTATTTATAGCAAACCTTGTGAGAAAACTGCTAGCTGGACTAATCCTTACCCTGACATTTTGGAATATGGGATTAGAAGTCTCTCCAGTTGCTTTCTTATGAGCGGTGTCGGTGAGGTGGCAGGAAAAAGGGAAGTGTGTGCATCCACTGAAATCAGAGGCAGCACTTTCAAGCTGACATCACATTTTAAGAATATCCTGGGTACTTTTAGTGCAAAGTTCTGCCATTCCCTCAGTGCACACATCCTCAATATCCAGAAATCTTACAGGAGAAATCGTGACTAATGGAGCACACAGCAGAGCTTCAGAAATCTGCACTGTAAATCAGAGCTGTAATGAACAGTCACTGCTATTGGAACCCAGAGCTGGGGCCATTTGCAAGGATGTAAAGCCAGATGGGGATGCTTAATTTACTTTCACTTAGCTTTGGTGTTCTCTGCATAATTCTTGTACAAATCCTCTCAACACTTTCAGAATATTTTGCATAGGGAAGGACGTGCTGGCATGCAACACATTAATCTTCATATACCAATAGGCACAATGTGTGCCAATAGACACAACAACCCATAATGACTGAGCTTATAATTTCTCAGCTCCCCATTTATTTTCAGCAATGGAATAAGTCAAAAGTACTGGTGAAAAGAGTCTGTGTCATACAAATTACACTGTAAGCAATTTCCTTCCTCCCAGATTTAATGTAAAGGCAAAAAAGTTGTGGAAAAGAAAATAATTTCTGCCATTCAAAATGCTCAGAGCCTGGACAGGGGCACGAGAACTGGCAAATAAATCAGGAATTTACACAGTCTCAAATACACCCACAGTATTTTATTGTAAAAGTTTAGGTCTCAGCTTTTCTATCAGCTTTCAATGTGCTACTTTACTTCCTGACAGTGAGGAAGTTACTGCTGTGACTAAACTGCAGAAAGGCATTTTCTAAATGCCCATGAACATGTGCATGGGAGTACATCTATTTTATATATATATGTATAAAACAGATCAATTCAGCAGTCTTAGCAACATTAAAAAGATATTCCACTGTAAATATCTAATGCTAATAGAAAGTTCACCCTGTTACATTTAAGAACAGATGTTTTGAAAGGAAAGATTTTTAGATAGCCTCACACTCTAAAGTAGAAAAAAGCTGAGTTATAAATCAGGACTCACTTTTATATCCTCTAATAAAGTCAAAGTCATTTTAAAAATATAGTTTTAAGAAGTTAATTTCAATGCTGAACATTTTTCGTTCTTTTCTACATGCAGTTTCAGATGTTAGCATTAACACATAGGCTACAACACGACACATTAACACATAAACTTAAAATTAATCTTTGTTGATGTCAGCTGAAGACCATCCACACATTTCTATGCAAGGCTGCTTTCCAGTTAGAAAACTTTAATATAAATCACATATCAATCTTATTTTTTCTCTAAACTTTATCCCATATAACTGACTTAAAAGTAAGTAGTCCCCTAAAACAAGCTAGTATGCACATTGTTAATACTTTTTGCTCAGAAGATCAGCCAGGTGTAAAATAGGTGTATGTTCATGTAATTGGCTACAGTATTTTGCTCCATGGTTAAACGCTTGATTTCCTCTAATAGAATGCCAGTGTGGTCTACATCACATTTTCTACTTCATAAAGGTCCAATGAGCTGTGACCACAGGCTCCCCAACTTAATGGAAAGTTCACTTGGTGACTTCCGAGTTTAAATTGTCCCTTTCTACTGTGAATCAATAGATTTAAAACACATTAATGGATCTCTTCCCCAAAAGCTTTCATCCCAAGAGACTCAGAAAGGAGATCTAACTCAGATTTATCCCTCTTGCAGCACACAGATCCAAAGTCCTCCCTCTTTATAAAATAACAACAAAACTGAGTCGTGGAGACCCCTCCTTAGTGCAAATCACACACCTGTCCAGGTATTCAGGTACCAGCAGCTTCCAATATTTCCTTTCTAAAACGTTGGAAGCAGTCTTTACAAAGCTATGAAATTTTCCCAAACAGTCTTTTACTGATGAAAATTTATTTGCTCCCAGCAAGAACACAAATATCTGAATGATACGGTAAATTCAATTCCATGTACATAAAGAAAGATGCAAAACACCCACATGCAGCTCTAGCTGAGGATTTCTACATCTTTGCAGCCAAAGAACTGCCCTTATATTAAACAATTTCTTAAAAGGCCTACTTTTTATTAGTTTATTGATTTTATTGTATTTTTAGATGGCTAACTCAATCGACAAGAAAATGAGACTAAATAAAATCATGGATGTGTGCACCTAAAGAGTCTCACTGTGCTCACCAAGATTTGAAATATTCTATATGGAAATGTAAATCTTAATCAGCACTTTTAATAATTTCAGGAACCTTTAAAACCCTATCACAGTCTAGGAACATCAGAAAATAAATCTAGAGGCTGTGTCTGAGTCAGGAAAACAAGGAAAAAGGGTCCATGGTGGGACTGACATGAACAGGCTGAGTCCCAAAGCACCTCAAAAACACTGAAAAACACATTAATGAACACATTCAAATCCATTTTGCCAGTGGATAAATGAAGATCAGGAAATGCAATTAAAGAAGTTAGAACAATCAGGATAAGGGTTCTACACACAGAGGTTCCCTTACAAGCAGCAGGTGCTTGGGAACTTTTGATGATCATCTCCAAAAACTTTCTGGGACAATCACTGGGACAGAGTGGAAGAGAAAGAAGAGAATTAAGACAGTAAGAACCTGGAGTGAATGTCACCTGAGGTCAAGACTGGAAGGTTTGTGTCCTGAGGAAGGGGAAGAACACTTAGTGCTCTTTTGGAGCAAGCTGAAACTTTTAAGACATTAATTGGCTTCAAAAGAGAGTCAAGCAACCTCTAAAAAAGGAATATGGTACCTAGGCCCTCTTAGAAAAGAGAATAAATTTATAAGAAATCAGCTTTTTCAAAGCACAGCACCTAAAATGGAAACTGAAAGCACCAGCCTAAGTGCAAAATAAGAACCACAGAAAAATCAATGATTCCAATTTGGAAAGAAAGCACAAATCAAATGTTGTTAATATGATATATAAGTACAATATAAACTATTTGTACTACACACATTAAGGGCAAATTGCTTGAATAAATTCTATTTTTATGAAAAAATACTGCAAACAACATGCTGACATCCCAGGAAAGTGAAAATAATAACACTGGCATTATTAGCACTATATGCTATTTCCTAGTGATTTCCCAGGATCATCTATTTTCACTTCAAGCAGCTGTTTAAATCCCTTTTTTTGCCTCACCAAATCTAGTTTTGTTTAACATTCATTATATAACTCGTGCAGCCTATTACTTACTCTATTACTCTAATCCTCACTTCATTGCAAACAAAAGAAAGAGGCAATGCTTTGCCATTCAGAATTTCAGGAGGTTTTGATGGTTTCAGCAGGGGACTGAGTTTTATTCCATTTTGGGAATGAAAATATTGTTGGTTGCTGGTTTTTTCCTTCCCTCACAAAGCAAGCAGAAACAACCTTTTGAGAGAAAAAAAAAAAAAAGAATCCCTGACATGGCCAAACAGAAGAGGAATATGCTAGCACACTGAAAAAAGGTCAAATCCAGCTCCAAGGATGAGAGAACAGACCTTGTGAAGAGTCCTGCTGGTGGAAGGACCCAACTCTGCCTCTCAGCCTGGGCTGTCACACACCCCACATCATCCCCTGCACTCATCAGCTCCAGCCCCTCTGCCTCCTTTCAGCCTCTTTTTAAATTCAGGCTGCAGAAAAAAATCCTAAGCATTATTTTGTAATAGAAGTCCAGATTAATATAAAGAGGTTTGGGGGGCTTGCCTCTGTCCATCAGCTGAAAGACAATTTAATTTAATAGTTCTGGAGAGCACAGAGAATGAACTGTAACTGAGGGCATAAACATGGAAATTATCATTGCAAAAATATCTTTCTCACAATAGTAAATAGTAAATAGATGGCCATGGGTTTGCCAAAAGATACATTTTTCTTCACCCAGGGATTGTTTCTTCCCAAAGAAAAGTAAGAGCAACATGGAAAGCAGAATGAAGAATAGCAGCTGCTGTGCACAGAAGTTTTTGACTACAAGAGGAAGAGAAATAAAGAGTTGTGATTGTTCCTTGTTCCTTCCAAGATTAACCACTATGAGTGCTACATTTTTAATATGACTCTAATTAAAAAACTTATTTCAGGTCATTAATTCTGCTTATCAAAATATGCCTCGTACTCAAATACTTTATTTTGTCAAATCATTAAAAATGCATCACAAATTGAAAGGTAAACAATCCACTGCCACTGACAGAAAGACAGTTTAGAGCTTTATTCAGAATGGGATAGAAATAACCAGGATAAGTACTTGTATAATAAAAATGACTCACACTACTTGCAACACTATCACTTTTACAGCTTTTCCCACAACTTTCAGGTAGCAAAACAGGCTCAGCAGCTCAGTCTGGCTACTAAAATAAATACATAGGTCCATGTGTGTATTTGCAAACCCTTCCAGGACAAACAGAGCTGCAGAATAATTGGGCCAGAAGGACAGGCTTCTGGAGGTCAGGGAGCTCCAACTCAGCTCTTGCTCAGACTGGACCCACTTTCAAAATGAGCTGAGTTTTCTCACGGCCCTGTCCAGTCACGCTTTCAGGTAAGGGAAAGCCCCCAGGGTCTCTGGAATCACTGGGAAGAGATTCCTCCTCCTGCTCCTCCTCTCTCCCATTTCCAAGGAGCTGCTAGTTATTCCTTAGCTGTGCCCCCCTGCCCCTGCCTGCCCCCCAGCCTCTCTGGGGGTGTCTGGCAGCAGTGCCCAACATCCTCTCCAGGGCACTGCTCCAGCCTCGCCCCAAACCCCTCCTGCCTCAGGAAGGCACCGTGGGACATCGTGTTCCAGACACAGCTCCAGGAGGGCAGGAGCAATCATTTAGCCTTCCTTATGTAAGTGTTAATGCCAGGACGATGGGAGCATGTGGAGCTGAGATTTTAATGGTGCACAGCAACGTGAGGATCTCCTCTAAGGAAGATCGTGAGGAGCGATGCTGCTACTGGCAGTAACACCCATGTGCTCCTCACTCAAGAGCAAGGGTGAAAATTAAGGAAAACTGTCACTCTTAGTTGTTAAATATCTTAATTAGACAAGAATGGGGATAATTACTGCTCACAAAAATTCACAGTTTGAAAAATCCTCATCCATTTTCTCTCCTGTTGATGCGGCACACACCAAAGGGCTCACACTGGGGGCACTTCTGCACACAGCAGGGGAGGGAGGGGAAAGAAAATTCATCACAGCTCCATCTGACTCCCCTTACTTTGGCAGCAGAATCACCCATCTCCAGAGAGTTGTGCCCAGAACACAGCCCAGCCTGCCCACACTGGTTTGTGCCTCAGAACTCCAGAACAGGAGAGGATCTGTAAATTCAATTATCCCCACTGAAACAGGGGGTAACTGCAGACTCCCACAGATCCTCTGCAGCCTTGGGGATCTATGAGGGGACCCTCCACATCCCTTGGATATCTGCTGCTCCTTCCCAACAGCCTACACAAAAGCCTTGTGCTATTCACTCCACTGTCCCATTACAAGCAATTAAACCTGAGATATAACATAATGACAAAGAGTGAGAGGGAGCCAGGTGACTCCCAATATTCTTCCAAAATTCCAGGTGAAAATTCCAGCTGCAGCCAGCAGCATGTAGCACACTCCGGGTGCACAGGGTGGCACTGCTAAAGGAGTGCTCTGCTGCTAGAAAGCAAAATCAAAAGCTCTACTGAAACAAATATTGAACAACCCCCTGGCAAAGCTGAGAGCCCAGCTGGGACAAGAGGGACCAACAAGAGAAGGAACAAAATGGGGACCACTGGGTGGACGTGAGCAGGACACACAGGCAGCTCTTGGGAGAGAGGCAGCTCTCTGAAGCTGGAAACGAGTCACATTCACGCTTTCCTAGCAGTAATTCCTGCCTCCAGGTGTTGCTTTGCACTGCAACAAGGCTGGGGTCAGCTCTCTGAACATAAATGTCTGGTGCCACTCCTGACACTGGGACACCCAGCCTGGGCTCCATCTGCTCCAGCAGCACAGCCTGCAAACCCAAGGTCACTCACCAGACCCCATTAAAGATGATGCAGAGTGGGAAACATTTGAAGTATAAAGCCTTGTGAACAATTATTTTCCAGCTATTGTTTTTTTATTTCTCCATTTCTATTTGCACTGACTGTACTTATTTCAATTATTATCTCTGCTGATATCTTAGCTATTAAGCAGCAAATAGCTCTCAGCAAAAGTTTGCCTCTTTTCTCTATCAAGTCATTTTTTGCACAGAAATTTGAGTAATATCCTACTGAAAAAAAATAAAACCAGGACACTGCTGTGTCTTATTTTTTTATCAGCATTCTACCAGTGTCTTTTCCGTACCATTTACAAAAATATATTTTGCTTGCAATGAAAGGTTGAAGACAGAGGCTTAGGAGATACACGATTTGTACCTGGGCACATAATGACTATTATGTTCCTTACACAAAGCTCATCATTACCTCCTCCTTTTTTCAAGATAGGACAACTCTGGCATCGTAATTAGCTTTCTAATAAAGCACTTCCCTCCATCAAAAGTCCAAACTTCCCCACATTTGTACCTGAGGACTCAATAAAAAACAAAAGTAGACAATAAGAAGCTAGCATACTCTAAATATATTTACAACGTGTAAATCTGCTATTTAAAAAATCCTCTGAAGTTTAACCCCCTATTCTAACTCCAGAACTTTGTTTCTAAAAATGTAATACTCAAGAAGCAAAAACCACTGTCTAAAATGTTCCCTGCATTTGATTTCTATGCATTTATGCTTTTGCAATCTGCAACTGCTTTATGTTTTAACTAAAGATTCAAAACATATTTTTTACTGGTTTTATTCCATGAAATATAACAAAACCTGAAAAATCTGGTTGTATTTAGTGAGCAAACTATGAGCTCATTTTTCAAACTTTAGGTCAGGAGCAATTTCCCTCACTGTACATTGGAAAGACACCCAGCACATCTTCTAAAACAGTTATTAAAAAGACAACAGGAATCCACTGTAGTTTGACCCTTGACCATAAAACTATTCACTTTTTTAAGGAGAGAGGGAAAAAAAAAAATAACCAACAAAACAAAACAAACAATACAACACCAAGACAATACAAACTTCAAGCAAAGTAAAAGAGGTGTCAGATAAAAAATTGTTATTCATATGCAGCACATAACCGTTTGGTTTTATGTTAGATAGTTCATAAGAAAACTCAGGATGAGTCTGTTAGTTCTTCTTGATGCAAATAAAATTAATGCATGTAATTGTGTCATTGTCTGTTCCTGAAATGTTAAGCGGCCAAATCTAAACAAAAAAACCTAAACCACACTCAACCAAAACCCCACCCTTTAACAGAAATCAAACTGTTACAGAACACACCAAAATGCTGAAAAATGAAGCTGCAGTTGTCTAATACACCTGGAATTGTGATCCATATAAATCCATCTGCATTCTGATCCACTATCAATTTTAACACTTAGTACAGAATGCTTTGTCATTGTCTAATACTGGGACTAGAACATAATGGTAATTTCCCCTTGTTACAAACAAACTTTCTTTCCCAAACAGCATTTTATATTTCACATCCACAAAAACACATATTTTTGACATTTTTATTTTCTGGCCATAGATTAAGTAGCAAAGTCAATTACATTTCAACAATTTTCAGTAAATCTAAGTAAGTTACCACAATTTCATTGCTGGTGGCACTGAAAATACCAAAGAAATGCTTTCAACAATGAGTAGACGAGGCAAATTTTCCAGGTCATTGTCATATAAATGATAAAGCAGGCTGCCAAGAAACCCCTCGGCACAGACTCTCTGGATCTGGGAACTATTTTATATTTCTCTGCATAGCTCAGGCGCTGCTGAACTCACTGAACACGCTACAATAGAGATCTCCCAGAGCATGCCAGCAAATCCACAAGGGTAATTTAAGCAGCACTGGAAGAACATGTCTTTTAAACTTCTAAATAAAGATATTCAGAAGCTCATGTAATTGCCTGGAATCTCTGGAGTCAGTTCAGACAACAAATTCTGTTAAAGGATTTCCTCCCAGGGAAGGGTCACCTTAAAGACTAACAGGGGAAGACAGCAAGTCCATTAGATCAGGGGACCAAATCCACCACCAGCTTGACATGTAGATACAAGGCAGGAAAGGTGTCAGGAAATTAATGAGCCATTAACTGGGCCAAGACTAACATCCAAACAGAGTAAAGAAGTGCAATGGAATTGGATATCAATCTATTGCTGGCAGCCCTGCCATGGCTTGTAACACCAAGTAAAAGAGGATGGATGGAGCAAGGGGAACACAAGCTGCAGTCACCTGCCCAGCAATTCACTGAGAAAAGCAAGCCCTGAAATGCCTGCAAGCCTCAGGGGATGAGCCCGTGGGGATTCTAAGCCACGGAACAAGAGGCTGGACACTGCAATGCTTGTTTCTCCCTGAAACATTCAGGTTAAGTACACATAGAAGGGGGAAAGTCACACACACTGCGGTGCCAACATGCTTATCCTAAGATTATTGTGCATGACACCTCTCCTCCCAGCCCCATGAAATACCAAACCCTCTCTGTCACTGCCAAGTTACAACAAGAGTGCAACACAGGCAGCACTTAGAAGAACAAGGCAGGAAAAGTTCTGGCCTACATGACAGGGCATCTCTTTAAAGAGCCACAATAAGACCATAAAGGGACATTAGAGACAGACATTTAACTGAAACTCAGGGTAATATCCTCCACTGGGAGTATTAGCACTTAATTGGGAACAAACTAAGTGACTGACTTAATTCTGATATATTGCACCATCTGTAGAGTCCAGGTTATAATTGATAGGCCAGCTGGATGTGGAGCAAGGTACAGCATGTGAAATACTGTACTCTGTTTCTCACTCATTATTACTTTGCTAAACTGTTAAAGTTTAAATTGTCCTTTCCATTAAATGGGCATTGTTTCATACTTATTCCTTGTTAATTAACATGTTATGAAATAGGTCATGGCTTTCAGTACATGACAAGACTATTACTCTGAAAATCTCCTTGTTTTCTCTTTCCACTAGAAAATTACCTTAACAATACACACAAAAGAGGTCATGGAGCTGCTCATGACCATAGACCTGTGCAAACACATGAGTAAGTTAAAGGAATTTCACAATTCTTATACAAGCTCTGACAAACTATAAAACAAACTGATTCACTTTTCACCTTAGGCTACCCTTCATACTGAAGCACTGAGGTGAAAATGAGTGGGTTTGAGACTGGTGCAGTCTAGAGCACTTTATTGCTATAGAGGTAATTTGATCTGAGAACCATAAGGCTGGCTTATTCTAAAATATGGGCAACTTTGCAAACCTCTTAAATGTATTTTAGAACACATCTCAATAGCTGCTCAAGAGTGCCTGGACTTTGGAACAGGCTTCCTCCTATTTTGTATAAAAAATCCAAAGGATTAACCTGAAAATCCCACTGGCAACAGCAGATGTGAAATAAGACACATTTTGAGCACCTTGCTTTCAATGGCATGAAACTACTCTCACCAAGGACTTCACCTATTTTACCTAACTGTAAGGCAAAGGAAAATAATTTCAATATGACTTTATATAAATCCCTATTGCCGTAGTCCAAAAAGGAAGTTATTGTAATAAATGGGCTATGGATGGGTTCCATGATTTATATCTATTTGCATGAATGTAACAGGGGTGCAGTTAAACAGAGAAACTCTGGAATTCTGACTCACTGACTGTGAGCAGAAAAATCATCAATGGTTAATTGCAAGGAGTTATTTCCTCTGATGGTAAGGTAGGCTCTAACAGGTCCATTCCCATTTTTATGTTGATTTCAGAACTCTCAGACCTGACACTGTGTGCCCCAGGCCATGGCAGCCCCAAATGCAGCGATTTCCATCATTTTGCCTCATGTTCCCCTTCAGACACCAAATCAGGAGCTGCTCTCAACCCTTGAGCTGATACTGCTAAACCAAGCAACATGACAGATGTTAATTAAAAGAAATAAATACAGCACAAGTGTTGAAACAACAAAACTCATGATCTGCCATGCAACAAAAAAAGCCAACAGCTCACTTTATGTGTTGATTTGTGCTCTTCCCTGAGACATAAATCTGCATTCCAAAATGCTATTGATACACTTACTTCATTATGCTGTTCCTGTCATGTAACCAAACACATGTGGAATTATTTGGGCTCTGAAAGAATAGAATTACATTTGACTTAATTTTATTTTGTCTTTGCAGAAAAACAGAAACACATCTAGAGGACAGTGCTTTTCAGAAGAAACTCAGGAGCAAGCTTATCTCATAAATGCTCCTCTGGTGTTTCAAACATTTTCTGGGGGAAACAAAAATAACTCAAAGCTTCTTATCACCTGAACCATACTGCGAGAGGTCACTGCAGACAGATCAGTGTCAGAGCAGCAGCCATTCTTAAGCTCCAAATGGCCTGGATTCTTCCATTTTTCAGTGGAGAAATTTCATCCAGCATCGATTAAATCTATTGTACAAGTCACTGCCTCACGTCCTGCACACACCAGGAAATGTCCACACATCAACACAAGCACAGAAAGGCCAGGTCAGTGGGACCTACACTTAAACTTTGAATGTACACTCTGATTTAACAATAGTTTTCTCCTGTAGCAAGAGAAGCCAAGCAAATCAGCAGGAGCAGTTTACAATCCTTTTCCTTTGGTGTGCATTCCGTGCAGCTGCCCACAAGGAAGGGAATGAAGAGCAGGAGCAGGCTGGGAAGGGCCATGGTGCTGAGTGTTGCACTCTGGCCTCACTGAGCACATCCAAACCCACCAAGAAAGGCTCCAGGAGCATGTGCAGCTCCTGGATTTATGACTGGCATCCTGATCTCTCAATAAGCACATGGGCCAGCATTTAGCTGCAAGGAAGGCAACTACCAGCTCAATAAATATTTAAAGACACCTACACAGAAACAGAAAAAAAAGAGATACTACTTAGAAATGCAACTAGTGTTGTTTCTAATTTTTATCAAGTGTGTTGTCACAATGCAGCATCTCTCCAGGCTGCTTGGAATGGAAGGCACACAGCCTATCTCATAAAGAGAGATAACCTGAAATTAAAATCATAAACCAATTGATAAGCAGGGATGTGGTTTGAAAGATGAAAGATAAAGCACCATATGCAAATCCAGTCCTTATTCTAATGTTTTAATTGCTTACATCAGTAAAAGCACAACGAGGCAAGGAACAAAAACACACCAGACAGAATTTACTCTTGTCCTTACATTTTCAGACTTAATTAGAAATATTTTTGGGAACTCGTATAACATTTGCTGCAAAATTTCAATAACAAAGTACATTATGGTGAATCGTTACAGATGTGAAGACAAAACTCTTTATACTTTAAAAATGCATCTGATGTGAATGCGGGTGTATGATTTTTTCCAACTAACCTTGCCTTATTACAAAGTAATAATCAGGAAAGATTATGACACAAAGTGGAAGGAGGGGGATGACTTTTAGCTAAAGGGAACAGAGAAATAAATAGAGGAATGTTAAAGCAACAACAGGCTGCAATTTTGGCTGCCATTAAGGACATTATACTATTCACTGCAATTTCTGTTAACAGTAGACTTAAAAATAGGTGGTTTCATACTAAAAACTGGACAGTAATTTGCATCTTTATTTCCACTTAAAGCTGTGTCAGTGGCTCAGCATTCTGTGTAAGACAGTCCTTTCCTGTCTTACCAGTTTCAAATAATAGTAATTGGTGGTAAAAGAAAAATATTTTTACAATCTCTAAAGAGGAAAAAAACCTCCACAAACCTCTTCTCCAAATTCATAAAAAACCCATATTACCCTTACTTACCAGCTTCTGACCACAGTGATTTTGCACATAATTTTAATACTGAAATTAAAGCACATACAAGCATTCATAGATAAAGTCCTTTGACTGGGATATTGAAAGAGAAATCCTAAGGAAAATGACACTTTTCTGGAAGAATTTGCCTCACTGATCTTGTATCAGTGCTGGTTTGTACCTTTAGGTATGTTAGGACAGGTATTTACAGCAAAATGCTGAGGGACATCAGCTCCAGGACAATCACAAGGCTACAAAGGTGCTCTAAAACCAGAGCCCAGGAGAAGCTCAGTAGCTTTGATCCCCAGTGCCCCAAGGAGAACTGAAAGATCTGATTTCAACTCAGCCTCTTTTCCACAGAGCCAACACATCTGCAGCGAGCTGAACACAAATGCCCTATTGCTGAGACAAAAGGGCTCCAGTAATGCAGGAACCTCAGCCAGCCTGGACCTCTGAGGCAGCTCTTCAATCCGTGCCACAGCTCTGTGACACGGCTCCAGCTCCTCCTCCTGCCTGAGGGACCGTGCAGCATGGCACATTTCTGCAGGGTTTCAGTCACATCTGTCTCCTCTGGCTTGCACAGCACAAATGCAGCCCAGGCCTCGCTGCACGGGTGCTTCAGCACTGCTCAGGAAAATCAGATGCAAGAAACCCCGAGTGCCAAGCCCAGTCCCTGGGCAGCCTGTCCCCAGGAGCCCCAGCCCTGCCAACAGCCCATCTCTGGTGCTCAGCTCTGCACACAGCCCCTCATTCACTGCCCAGGGCAGGGCAGCAGCTTCAGCTTCCCTACCTGCTTTAATAAAAGACCTTCTCAGAAAAACCAAACAGATCAACATCAAGAAAGCAAGATATGGAAGATTCATTCATTTTTCAAGTCTGATCAAACTGGAGAACTACTTGTTGCTGCCTGTTCTGGACAAAGGGAGGGATCAAAGGAGGATCAAAGAGAAAAGTGATAGAACAGCAGAGGGGAAAAAGAAAATTAAAGACAATTTTGGGGGGAAGGTGAAGAATAGGACAAAACAGTACAGAACAGGCCCATTTAAGTAACATTTTTTATTTTAAGAGCCCCTTGGCTATGCCTTGGCTCAGCTTTATCTGTAGGATATATCATTTCTCACAAATTTTCCTGCAGTAGCCTTTTGATGAGGTGGCACAGTAATAAATGGGGAGATAATTTGATGTGTTGAACTTTTATTGCTAGTGAGGAATAAAAGGATTTTCAGCTCCCTGGCTGAGTCTGCAGTACTGACAGCAGGAGCAGGGAGGGAAAGCTCCCCCGGATTAAACCACAAAAGGAGAATAGGTATGGATTTCTCATAAAAATAACTTCAGTGATAAAACACAGCAGCACTGAGTACCTGTAAGAATTAAACCGTGATTACCAACTGAGTTTATGAAGTTGGCCTGTCATTTTCAAACAAATGGAAGAGTGGGGACACACACACACGCTGTCCTGGGAATGCACTGGAGCTCTGTGCAGCACTGGAAGATGTGAGTGCTCAGCAGGGAGCCCTGGGGGGGAGCCCACGGGAACCAGCAGTGCTGCCCCACAGCTCTGCAGGGCACCAGCAGCGCTGCCCCACAGCTCTGCAGGGCACCAGCAGCGCTGCCCCACAGCTCTGCTCCCTGCAGGGACCAGCAGCACTGCCCCACAGCTCTGCAGGGCACCAGCAGCACTGCCCCACAGCTCTGCAGGGCACCAGCAGTGCTGCCCCACAGCTCTGCTCCCTGCAGGGCACCAGCAGTGCTGCCCCACAGCTCTGCTCCACACCCCACTGTGTGTGAAGGCTGCCCCAGCTCTCTCACACACATTGCTTGCACATGCTTATGAAAATAACTGAAGAGAGTCCAAAGAATAATGGATTTTGGAGGTTCTAGAGAAAGAAGAACTGAAGAAAGCCCCAAACAGCTGTTTGGTTTTACTGCTCATGATGCTGTCTGTGCCTGGTGCAGCCCTGGGCTGGGGGCTCTGGGAGAGCAGGGGATGCTCCAGGCTGGGCACAGCCTGGCCTGGACACAGCCCGGGCACCCTGAGCCCCAGCCAGGCTGGCAGGGCCATGGGGAACATCTGGGACAGGGGACAAAGCCCAGCAGGGACAGGGGACAAAGCCCAGCAGGGACAGAGAAAGGGAGAGGAGGGCTGGGGGACCCACAGAGGAGCCCAGCAGGGCAGTGCTCCTTAGGGAATGCCAAATTTCCTTCAACCACAGCTCACTTGGGAAGTACAGCTGCTCCACCTGGGCCTCCAGCCTGCTGTACAGCCCACCACTTCAAGCAAGAGTTCTAATTAATAATGACAAAATGATATATTATGTATATAAGACATCTAAGGAAGGCTTATGATTTACATAACATTTCCATTCTCCAAATTCACAAAGCTGATTCTCAGTATAATATTCTGTCTTAACATATCTGCCTGTGTGGTTACAACCTCCACAATCAATTCTGAATGCTGATTTGAATTACTGAAAGGTAATTGAAAAGTAGCTCATTGACACTGAGAAGGCAAACAAATTGTTAATGCTAATTCCTCTGAGTACATCTCACCAAGGATACCGGAATGAGGGAATAAAGAAAATACATATTCCCAAATAATAAAAAATCTGTGCACACAGATACAGTTTAAAACAGTAAAAAAGAATTATTTTGTATAATAAATAACAAAGATGTTATACACATTCGGGAAAATCAGTTAAGCCTTAGGAATCTGACTTTTTCCCCTTTCAAAAGAAAAAAATAAATAGGCTGTAATTCAGCCTTCAAGTGTGGTTTAGAAAACATATTTAATGACCTTCCCTGTAACATTCAAATTACCAGTTAAAGGCACCAGAAAAACAACTACTTTGAAATACATTGAAGAGCCCTTCAATATATCTGGGGTTTAAGACGTAATAATACTATAAATTACTATATTGTTATTTTTCAAATTTAAAATTAGCTAGGTTTAATTACTTTATCTCTTGCGCTATGTCCTGAAATTCCAATGCCTCCTGTTTGAGCCCGTTTTCCCCAAAATCCCCGCGGAGGGCAGGCAGGTACAAGGCAGCCCCAGCAGAGAGCGCAATTGCTGTTTCCGTGAGCAGGCTTTGCGCACCGCAGGTCACACCGAGCTCAGTGCAGGGGGGTCATGCAGGAAAAAAAAGAAAAAAAAAAGAAAAAAAAAAGAAAAAAAAAAAAGAAAAAAAAAAAAAGAAAAAAAAAAAAAAAAAAAAAAAAAAAAAAAAAAAAAAAAAAAAAAAAAGAAAAAAAAAAAAAAAAGCAGCTATTTTTCCTACTTTTGTTGCTATTTTTAATCGAGCAAATAACTTGATGAATACAACTGCTCCGAACAGCAACTTCATCGCTGTGCACAAAGTCCAGCAGCTCACAGGAAATTCCCTTTCAGCTCAGCCCAGATCCTGGACCTGCGTGCCCACGTGCACACACACCCTGGCAGAGCAGAGTGCCCGGAGCAGTGGGGCTGTGTCACCCCAAAGCTGCACCCCAACACTGCCAGCAGAGAGGGCCTTGGGCAGGGCAGGAGTGGAAGCTGCAGGAGGCCAGCACCTTCTCAAAGTGTGCTTTGACCTTCATCCACAAGAACTGAATCCTGAAATCCAGACCCCAGCACTTTCCCCAAGTGTGCTGTGACCTCCAGCATCCACAAATCCTGAATCCTGAAATCCAGACCCCAGCACCTTCCCCAAGTGTGCTGTGACCTTCATCCACAAATCCTGAATCCTGAGATCCAGACCCCAGCATCTTCCCAAAGCCTGCTGTGACCTTCAGCATGCACAAGTGTCCACAGCCACACCCTGCAGCTCAGCTGCTCTGCAACAAATGCATCTCCCTGGGGCACAGCTCCAGCAGCACTGCAATGCCTTGGCTGTGTCTGTGCTGCCCCTTGGGCCACTCAAACCTCACCCAGAATTTACAATTAAAGCCTTCTTTGTCTGAGTGACATGTAATGCCCATGGACACAGAGAACAGCAGGAGGAAATCAAGACAAGAGGCACCTTAGAGACCTTTTCTCTTCCTGAAGGAGAGAGAAGATGTTATTGCTATTGATGACCTAATGTGTCTTTTCACTTTCTCCTTGCTTGCTGGAGGATAATCAGGAGTTAAGTCAGCCCTGGGTGCTTTCACATGAAGCCCCAAACCAAGCCAATAGGTTCAAGATGAAGAAAATCCCAAACACTTAAAAACTCCAGTTGTCATTAGCTGCAAAGTTTTACCTTCAGCCCTGAGAGGGTCAGCCCTGCTTCCCCAACCCTGGGGCTTTGATCAGGCATGCTGTGTGTCCTGGTTTGACCTTCCAGCACTCTGCTCCTCCCTGCTGAAGAAATGCTCTCTCCCAGGGTGTCACCGAGCTGTGACACCCCCAGAGGAGCCCCGTGCAGCTGGTGGCACAGCACAGCTGCACAGCACAGCTGGCAGCACGCTGCTCTACAAACCACAGGGAATTTTAACTGGCTGCACTGGAAAAGGCAAAGAGGATCCCACCTGCAGCACAGGATGGAGATTCATCTCCAGAAAGACTCAAAATTCCTCAGCTGGAATTCTGCTGCATCTTTTCCTCCAGTTAGATCTCCCTCTGCCAAGGAGAACCTACACTCCTGCAACATCACACCTCTGATCTGAATCTCGTCTATTTTAAATGCTTGGGCTTTGGGCAATGGAGGAACTGTAAAGTGCATCAGTCACAGGTGACTTTGCTGGATGGAAATGGGGCCAGCAAATATCAGAGGGCAGCATGAAGACCTCAAAAGTCACCAGAGAGCTGAACAAGATGCCAAGATAGAAGAGTGAATGCATTAGGAAAAATAATAATATAATTTTGTCTCAATTTCTTGAAACTGGCATTCCTCCTCTAAGTTTCTAAGAAAGGCTCTGTTTTCTTTGAATTGCAGGTTCCAAGCTCCCTGGGCAGAGAACTGTCTAGAGAATCTATGCACTGGGCCTGTTCTGAGTAGATACTCTGAAGGAGAGATATTTTCGCTAGTAAAAATATCTTCTGGTTAGTGATGGATGTTTAAGAGCACATGGAGTAAACACTCCTCTGGAAATTTCAGTGGCCACTTAATATGTCTCTAGGAACACTCAAATGAAGAAAATTACATAGAGCCACTAAAAAAAAAAATTAAAAATCAGCTTTCAGATTATTATTTCTTCAAATCAATTATCAAAACTCTATTAATTTATTCCATTAGCTTATACACTATTATACTACCTTATAATTCTCTCTTTTAGGATGGCACATGATTTTATTAGTGTATTCTATCAGTTTTGGAGGTTGAAGGCTTCCGGGTGGAATTTTTTCTCCTCTATCTAATAAAGGTTATTAAGAATTTAAACAAGATTTGAAAGTGAGAATAATTTAGGCACCAAAGTAATGGCTATACATATCTCACAACAGCAGTTCATTAGTGGGCTGATAGTCAGTCAACTAAATTAAAGCTTCTCACTCATTTTGCTCAACAGTTTTCCACCCAGCTCCTGAAATCCCCAACCAAAAATCTCAGCCCTGTTCAACTGCAGGATTCACAGGAAGGGTGAAGTACAAAACAATCTACTTTGCCCAGTGGTGGTTGCAAACAGCAACTGTCACCAGAAATAAAATGGAAGAGCAGAAAATCTGCAAACATAACCTACAGTTCTTTAAAAATTCTAATTAATTAGACCAAATATGCCTATTGGCTTCAGCAGGTGCACTGGCAGTGCCAGGGCTCTGCAGCACAGCAGCAATCACACACTCCCTCCCTCTCACACCAGGGCTTGTGTCCACCCTGAGGACTGGATTATGCCATCCTGACATTACCAAAGCCAGTGAGCATGCCAAATTGACTGTGTGCATGCCACAGAAACCTCACATGCTTCATTTATGCAAGCACTCTCCCCCAGATTCACGACAGGGATAAGACATGAAACTACAGTGACCTCATCTTAAAGAATTGCTCCTTGCCTCAACTAAATATTTATTCCTCTTTTATTAATTGTCTAAATTAATACACAATAAAAATATCCAGTGGTCCATTTAACCAATTTACATGCTAAAATTATGGCCAGCAGCCAATTTGAAGTGAGCTGATTCTGCTGAAGAGGTATCTGGGGTCTCTACCTGGTGACCTTTATAATTTCATGGCATGTGAATCACTGAGCAAGAAAAAAAAAACAAAACACTAAAACCTGGTTACATTATCAAACTCTCTGAAACTGCATCAATTTATTTTTTAACAACAATATTTCAACTCTAGGATGCCATGTGTCAGAGTTAACAGCAGCTGGAGTGTCTAACATGAGACACCCCTCCTGGAAGCAGGAAAAGCCATTTCTTGTCTGCCTCGGCTGCTTGCAGTGAGGTCAGCTCAGGCATGGTTCAGTGCTGATAAATAAAAGCCTCCGTGTGCCAGGCAAAGGCTGGAGCTGGGTGTGAGGCAGCAGAGCAGCTCTGACCTGAGCTGCCGGCCAAGGAGACAGTTTGTCATGCTCAGCAGGGCTGCTCCAGCGCCAGCTGAGGGGACTGAGGTGGGAGCCATCCATCACCAAGCTCCCCTCTGGCATCTCCCCTGCCCTGCTCCTGGCCCCGGCACACAGAATTCAGCCCCTGTGCTCGTTCAGTGCAAATCAGAGCGGCAGGAAATGAAAGATCACCCCCATCCCACCCACAGCCAGCACTTCTCTGGTTTTCCTTTGGCAAAAGCCACGGGGCAGGAGTGGGGAGGGCTCAGTGCTGTGCCCGTGCCTCTGCCCCTGCAGGGACACAACACTCCGGGGGACAGCTCCCCAAAGTACCCGAAAACAGGGCAGGGACCTCGGCTGTGAGCCAACAGCACCGCCAGCGTCAGGGTGCTGAATCGGGGTGCCAGAGCTGCAGCTGTGCCCTGTCTGTGCAGCCCCATGCACAGGGGTGCCAGAGCTGCAGCTGTGTCCTGTCTGTGCAGCCCCATGCACAGGGCTGGCAGAGCTGCAGCTGTGTCCTGTCTGTGCAGCCCATGCACAGGGGTGCCAGAGCTGCAGCTGTGCCCTGTCTGTGCAGCCCCATGCACAGGGGT